>JARHVA010001543.1:1915000-1927500 GCA_037957365.1 Torreya grandis | reverse complement strand
GGGTGTGCATAGAGAGAGCATGTTGTGAAGTATAAATATGCAAGAAAAAATAGTGTATCATTTTTTACTAGATACATTATATCTAAAATAAGAATGTACAAAGTTGGGTAAGAGAGAGAGGAAGAGAAAGGAACAAATATACCTCACCAAGTACATGAACCAATATAAAAACATGTTGTGATGTTGAGTGATGTTGGATGTGTGTTATACCAAGAGTAATATCATGAATGGAGTTGAGTGCTAATTCTCTAGAAGTGGCTCAAGAATGAAAAAGTTGGCCCTTTTACTCCATCGTTACCCACTAAGTGAAGTTATATGATCATGAATTTGTTAATCAATGTTTGGATTATGTTTTCAATCCTTTTGAATAAGTGGCTCAAGAATACAAAGGCTATCTATCCCTTTGGCTCCATCATTTCCCTATGAAGTGAAGCTATGAACTAATACTAGTATGAAATGTATGCCATATGATATGGTTCTTGAAGCCCATGAATGTATTATGATCTGAAAATGTTGGCTTGGATAACCAAACATATATTGGGAACTATGCCACTCTTGGACACTCTAAAAGATGGAGATTAGGATTGTATGAAATCCACTCTAAAACTATTGCACTAGGCTTATAAGAAAGCCACTTTGAAATGTGAAAGTTAGGCCTATATGAAAGCCACTCCAAAATTATGACAACCACCTATAGATGGAATAAGGTATGTAACAACTGAGAATGCCTAGGTCATGCTACATGTGGAAATAAAAGAAACTAAATTTGCTATACACATTACCCCCAATCATTGGTGTCTAAAACATGGATTTTGATTTGGAAGTTATACCAATTGTTGTATCTAAAACTATAAGTGAGAACCATCATGCCACACATGATGCCCCCTATATGTGGATTCTTTAAGTAAAAGTGTACTGAAAATTATTGATTCTAAACTGGTCTGATTGTACAAAACTATAGTTGAACCTAATTTTCTACCTAATTCTAGAAAGTTTGGTTTTTATACTATTTAGATAAGATCACTAAAAATAGATAGTAGTGTCACCAATACTGTAGTCCAATCTTGGTTCTATTGTCTTACACTAAATCTAATGATTATTCTAACATTTTCACTATCTACCTAGTTTGTTTTGTGTTGTTTGATGTTTGGTTGATATTCTAGGTGTTTTGAATGTTGTTTTTTTTAATTATTAGGAGCTCTAATATCTATGATAAAACCCTTGTTTATTTACCCCTCTTTGAATGGAAGGAATGAGAACCCTACAATGACTATGATTAGAATAAATATCCCTATAAGTATGTTATGCTATAAAGATACATGATATAGCAATGATAATTGACAAGATATCTCAAGATATAACATGGTTTGTATTGAGAGATTATTAGATCAATAGGGGTATGCCTAGATAAATATAAAAATGTAATAGCATGTGCAATGTAATAAGTTAAAACTAGAAGTGTTAGTTGTTACTTATGATTTGTTAGATGTTAGTTGGCAAAGAGGGATGGAGCATGATGTCCATCATGACATCTGAAATAGAAATAATAATGCATGATGTGTATCATGACATTACAAACAATCAAAAAGTAATCAAGAAATAAGCACATAATTCAAGAATCAAGAAGCATATAAGAGTGGCCAAGGGGCCCAAAAAATAAGGGACATGGGCACATGTCACTCAAACTAGAAAGCAAGTATATAAGGCATGTTCAAATTCCACATACACATATAATTAAAACAATCATGGGTTGACATGAGGGCCATAATCACATAGAAGAGTACATACAAAGAACATTGGTAAATGTCCTAAGGCACACACATGAATAGAAGCAAAATACATTAGTAAATGTCTTAAAGTACATACAAGAGATAAAATAAGAACTGAGAAATATAATCAATCTAGCTATATAAAGTAAGAAAGGAAAGCATGTGAATGCTGGAAATACAATCACATCTAACTAATCAAAGCAAGAAATGATAGTATGCAAGACATGTTAGTACAAGACTAGGCATATGCTAAGAAAATACATAAGTGTTATATAATAGGAAGTGTTGATAGATTAATCTATGTAAGCTAGTAAATAATATACATCATCATGATAGCTAGAGTGTGTGGTGTAGGAATGACATAACCTAGATGGTGTAGTCATATAGAAGATACCCCTAGTGGGTATATATATCAATGTGTGTCTTGAATGTATAAGTAGGATTCTACCTCAATGGTTAGAGTGAAGCAATCAAGGATATGGATGTAACTACACACACTCAAATAAGATCAAGTGAAGCATGGTGATGTAGATAAATCGATAAATAATAACATAGAATAATAAATGTAAGTCTAACATAGTAGTAGAAATGTAAAGCATGGATAATGAATACAATCAAAATGTTTTTGGTATTTTTGACATATTTGAATGTCTTTGTGTTTTTGATATGTTATAATCTATGTACAGTCAAACATAAAGGAGACTGTGTACCAGAAATTAAAAAGAAGCTATACAAGTAATTATGAAAAATTATGTACAAGCAAGGATAACAAGAGATGATACTAACCAATGAATCTCATGGGAGACTCCATACCATGGTGTCTTATATAAAATAAAGGAATAATACATGATTATGAATCATAAGGGAATGGTTATGAATATGACTCTAAATATTCATATTTATTATTAGTATCTTGAAAATCATAATAGCCTATATTATTCCACACCTGATTATCTTCTTGATTTTAAACTAATGGAATGCTAGTGTTGAATTTTGTTTTATCTATATATTTTAATTTGATGAAATGTGACTGTGAATGATTTGCCTTAGGATGTTCAATAAATCCCAAACCTTGGTGACAAACATTATCAGCTACTAGAATTGATGCCTTGAGCCTGCTTACCCAACCCTTGACCTTGATATTCAAATTATTGTAGATATTTTTGACCAAAATCATGCTAATTTGAAATTTGAGCCTCATTTTGGAGAGGTATCATTGCATCTTTTTGTACTTTACCTATGCTTGTGGTACTATTTCTTGTTCTGATTTTGATTTTTGATCCTTTTGTTGTTTTGAACTATGCTTTGGTAACCACTTCTATACTATTTTTGAAGTTGACCCTTTGTGAATGTGTTCTTGGGTTATTGTGGATTGATTGAATAATTTACCTTATATAGGTTCCTCATTATTAATTATCTATTATATATGTTTTTTTAATGCTAAACATGAATCTGTGTGATGCCCATGCATTCTATGATATGCACAATAATATCTGGATCTTCTCATTGGATATAGATGAGGTAGTTTGATCAACTTAGATTTAATAATTTCCCTTAGTACCTCACTTGAAATATTATTTGATCTTTGAATGCTTTTATAATCACTAGTTGTAGAGTTACTTTGTTGTGATTACTTGTTTTGATATGTAATATTATTTATAACCAATTGACTAGGTGAAGGTGCATATACATGATTGTCATTAGGGTGCCTTTGAGGCTTTTGTATTATAATTTGATTTTCCAATGTTGTGATATTTTAATTTAATAGATAATTTTTCATTTTTAAATATAAAATTAACTTTCTCATACTGGTAATTTGATCCCTTAGAGTCTTACAAGTGCAAACCCTAGTTGCTTCTAATTGAACATGTAAGAACTTATGTTGGAGATGGTTTGAAAAATCTATAGGATAAATGTTTGAATTAAGAAAAATAATATAGGCTACCTCACCTTTTGGAGGGGTGATAACATGGATCTGGTTAGAGGGAAAGTAGCTATCACCCTCTTGGGGGAGAGGAGGAGAAGGAATTTCTTTCCTATACATAAGATATAACATTGAAAGTTGATAGGTGGTAGTTATCTTATGTAAAAACCATGTAGCCAATGAGTTAGGTATATATAGGTAGAAACCATGCATATGGGATTAAATTCATGTAATTGGAGTTATAATTTTTATAGCAATATGATTATAAAGAATATTTAACATGAGAGAGAGCAAACAAGGGATATAGAGCATGAAATTTTGAACTAATGCATAAAGAAATTTTGCATGTGTTATGATATGTATAATATGTGTGGCAAGATAAAATTGATTTTTTTTTCCATATGAGAGATAGAAAACAAAGGGTAGAGAGCATGGAATTGTGCATTAACACATAAATATATTTAACTTGTAACATAATATTTCTAACATGTTTAGAAAAATAGAGTTGAAAATTATTTTGCATGAGAGAGAGAGAGAGAGTATGTAAAAGCAATATTGAAATCTTGTGCATTTTTATAAATAAATTTTATAATACCATCCCTTATTATGAAAATTAAGCATGAAAGGCAAATAATGCATCTTTGCATTAACATATGGTAAACTTCATCATTCATGTACATGATAGGACCAAGTATGGTCTCCTTATTATTTGTGAGAAATGTAAGAAATATTTTGAAATAAGTGAGATCCATTTTTTTTTTGATTTGTAATCTAAGTTTATATTTAAGGTAATACCTCAAGAAGCAATGGGACCTAGTATATGCAACTAGGGTTTTAAAGATGATTATTTGAAAAATTACTATGAAAATTTGAAATTTAAAGTGATATTCTGAGTTAGGTATGCAACAAAAAAAATCATAAATTTATTGGAAAATTATTGATTTAATAGGACCTAATATGTGTAACTAGGGTTTTGAGAAAAATAAATTTGAAAATTACTATGAAAGTTTGAAATTTAAAGTAAAAAATCAAAAATTTATTGGAAAATTTGTGATGTAAAGAGACCTAGTAGATGTAACTATGGTTTAGAAAAATAAATATTTTTTAAAATTACTATTGAATTTTTAAATTTGAAGTGAATTTTTTATTTTAATATGCTATTCATAAATTATAAATTATTGGGAACATATTGGGACCTAGTATGGGCAACTAGGGTTTGAAAGAAAATTATTTTAAAATTACTACAAAATTTTAAAATTTAATGATAATTTTTTATTTTATTATGTAGGTAAAAAATTAGAAAAATATGAGAAGAAATCACTAGGAAATTTAACCTAGGGATTATAGGGTTTATATGTGCAAACAAAGTAAGTCAGGTTCACCAAATGATGTAACCTATTTTGGGAATATTGGTGTATTATTCTCAATTTAGTTAAAGGGTATGAGTAGTAAAATTGGTAAATAAATATACAATAATTAAGATATTTATTTATTGTAAATTAAATTTAAATTTTGATCTTTCTAAAGATATTAATAAGAGATGGAAAAGAAGATTTAGAAACTGACTGATATGACTGAGACAGGGTTTGATATTCACTATGTAGGACTAGAACACCATTGAAAATTGAGATTTGACCTTCATTTTATGATTGGATAGGAGTGTTGAAAGTGGGTAGGAGTGGCACCGACACTATAGTCCACCTCTATTATTATTATCTTAAGGATTTGAGTTTTATAGGTTTTGTTCACCAACTCTGTGTGACCCTATCTATGAAATTTTGGTAGCTGAAAGTCTATAGAGCTTCTTATAGAGAATATTTTCTTTTAAAACCCTATAATCCATTGTACTTTGACCAATTTAAAGAAAGAGGCGGGGGGGGGGTTAGTGTGTAAGATTCATTGAATGTGTATCCACACCCCTTGTGTGGGCACATTACCTACATACTAATACTTCGAAGAGGGATCAAGGCATATGTAGTTTTCCCATTTGATGTGCTTTGTAAAAGTGTGTATGAAAATGTAAAATTCTAAAATGTGTGTGCTTAATATGATTAGGGACTAGTGTAAGGATTTAAATAAGCCTGTAAGTATATTGGCTACTTGTATGCAAAGAATAGGGAAGATTGCTTGAGTAGTCTTGCTTGTATTCTTGCTTGATTAGTGATATTTGTTAACCCTTTCCAAATTATCTTTGAATGGGCTTTTATAGGGATCTATTGGTCATGGGTTGAATGTGCTCACATTAGGATAATAAGGATAAATATGGGGAATTGGAATGAATTAATCATTAGGGATAAAAATGCACTTAGATATGAGTACCAAAAGTGGATAGGAGTGGCACTGACACTATAATCCAAGTGTGGTGCTATTTTCCTAAGCTGACAAGGCCTGGGGGGATGGATTAGTCATAGAAAGAGTAGTCTGGCTGAGCTAGGATTAAGTCTAAGAGGTTATACATATGACTAAGAACTAGTGAAAATATGCCTATGAGGGTCATGAGATAAATCAAGAGGGACCTATGGGTTGGGTGTCACAAGCCACACTAAAGTTACCAATTTTTGAGTTTTATATGTCTACAAGACATCTCTTCTTTTTGTGCACTAGAGAAACCTTGAAATAATTTTCAAGCCATTTCTTCACAAACCAAGTCTTGAAACTTCATTCACATAATTAAAATAAATTGACTCACCTATTTCAATGTTCATATTCTCACCCATGTCATGGAAATTGTTCATGTTACCTCATCTAGCCACCATATCTCCTCTTGCTTTCTAAGACTTGACTTGCAAGTCTTGAAACTAAACTTTTAGACATTCTATAGACTCCACCTTAGAACTCACCTATGTCATAATGCCTCTTGTGTTTTATCAAACAACATCATACACTCACTCTTTTTTGGATACTTAATATAATGTCTTTATAGCTAATTTTATATCTTTAGATCTGGATTATATCATCTTCTGAGCTATGTACACAAATCTTCAGAGCACCTATATCTTTGGAGCTGATCTTCTACTCTTTTTAAAGGTATTCAATACCTTAGATAAAACATTAGATAAAATCACTCATGATCAAACACTATTATGTTTTCTTTATATAATTCTCTTTAGAGCATACATATCTTTGTATTTCATTCAGATCATCTTTGGAACTACTTACACATAACTTTAGAGCACATTGTTTCTGATTTGGAGCTCACTCATTTCATCTTACCACTTGTAAATATTATCTTATAAACTATAGATAGAGTATGAAAAGATGATTTACACTTGTTTTAATTACCTCAAGGCTTAATTGACCAAGTATTTTCATAAGAACCTTTGACATCAACTGTATTAAATTGACATCAATGAGAAAACCATGTATATACTTTAGAATATTTGACATCAATGATAACATTAAATATCAAAGCTCAATAATATCTCCCTTAATCAATGATAATGTTTAATAAGAGTGATAAATGGAATTATAAATCATCAATTCAACATGAATTACTTCATAACCATTCATTTAACACATTACCATCACTTAGAAACTCCTATGATCTAACATTTCATTATTCATATGTATAGGTGTCTTAAAACTCTTCATTTTCCATTCCTAGCTTTGTCTAAGTGGATAAAAACTTGAGATCATATTACCCAAGTCACTCTATATCCATGAATGACCTTAAAATATCTTATCATACTTTAAACAATTGATTTTGGTTCCTAGAATAACTCCCAAGACTCTATTTTACTCCTCAATCTTTCATTAGGTCTATTTTCCTTATATCCATAAAAAATTATAAACTTCATTGCATATGAAAGTGTAAAATTATAATGAAAAAATAAGGTAATATTTTATATCCATTATGTATTTACAACTCCATGCTAAGTTTTGGGTCTTGAGAGTGAGGGGAAGTGCCTTTTTTCCTCCTTTCTTTCTCCTCATTTAGGCCTCCTTACTTAGAACCCTAATTTTCTACTCTATCCCTCTCCTAAACATGTGAAATAATCAAAAAGTGTGTGATTTATTTTTATTATCCTATCACCAACCTCCATGTCAAATTTGAGTCCGTGAGACCTTGTGGAAGTATGAGAATTATGAAATGGCCTTGAAACCTAGTCTTATTTTAGGCATGTTTAGGAGTGCCTTGGAAAATGAGATTTATTTGATCATTTAAAATATATCATGTGCATATTTTTTGGATTTAAAAGATGCAATACATCTCAAGGAACCTCCTAAAATTGTTGGCAAGTTCTCCTTTGCTCAAAAACCCTACAAAACACCAAAATTCATGTAAAATAATACATTTATTGCAGTCTATAAATTATAAGTATAAAAAAATTAATCATAGAGAATCCAATTGGATTCCTCAACAATTTCCATGAGGTTATAGATTTAAACCAGGTCATTTACATGTGAATTTTAATTCCATTTCTCTTGATTGGTCACTACTTGGTTTTTAAGAAGGTTTAGAGTGGCTTAGATTCTTAAGGATTATTCATAAAAAACATATGCTATTTCTCTCTCATAATACCAAAATATTGTATTTATGGGACCCATACATCACCTATGAACACCACTAGGTCCCATGAAAAACGTTAAAAAAGAATTGAGTGAAAGATGATGTCTCTTGGGTTGCAAGCAGGCCATTGGAGAGGGGTCTGAGCTCTTAGCCTTTGTTCATGTAGGTAGTGGATATAAAATATAAAATTATGACATAATAATTATTTTTTTATAAATAACTACCATATTTGAAAATCAAATAGCTCCATGTACAATATCATGTCCTCACCAAGTAAGATAAACTCTGATTTGAAGTGTAGTCTTTCATGAGAGGAACTCGAGGAAGGTCTTAAGGATAAAATTGGAATTTTAATTATTTTCCCATATTTATAATGATAATTATAGGTATATACCACATATATTAACTTATAAAAACCTTAAATCCATCCCTTTACTTCCAAAATAACACTTTTTCATAACTATACTTTATGGTTTATGTATGGTATTAGGTTTGTTAGACCTGAATAGAGTCTTGTCTTCATTTTATTCATTGTCATTAAGTTTGAGATTATAAATGAGATATTTATAAAAATATGAAACCATTTTTAATGGAATTAATTTAATTATAACTTCCATATATCTTTACTCCTCTATAAATAGGTAAGAACTTCCCATGAACTTAGGTAGACTTGTAGATTGTAATCTGACTATGTAGGTAGGGTTGATATAAGTCCTATGTACAATCATCCTTATCTTTGATTTCCTTTGTGTAAATTATATCCTAAATTAATTATTTAACTTGTTTGGTAATACCAATCAATATTCAATTCTTCTTTTACACACTTTACCCTTTTCTCAGGCTTGAGACTAGTATGTTCTTATTAGCAACCTATAGGCACTCATGAACTGTAGGGTTATATTGAGTTTTGTCTAATCATATTATTTTATAAATTATTTAGGTATAACTACCCTAAATTTTTTTAAACACATAAATATAGATTTTTATGAGTTAACCCCCAATTTTTTTCATGTAATTTGGCTTCTCTTTAGGTTGAAATAGGCTTAATCTTGACTATAACCTGTAGGTGCTCATAGAGAAGTCTGACTGTATTTGAGGGTTTAAGGTCTTCACTCTTATAAAAATTAAACATATTAAAATTTATTTTCATGTTATTGATATTTTAGGGCCTTATTAATGCCTTGAAACTCTATAATTCACCAACACCACTACTCAATAAAACCTCCTCAAAAGGTAGTTGTAGGTGGCTATATGAGAAGTTTGAGCATAAGGTCTGGAAGCTGACCTTCTTAACCCTGTCATGGCCTTGAATATATCTAAACCTTATGTAATATTCATTATCAACTAGCTCAAAATTATACTAGTTACTTCATGACATTTTCAACCTTTTGCCTTTTTATTTATGTACACATACCTATGTATATGCATTAATGCTTATGAACTATGTCTTCTAACCATATCTTGACTTGAAAATGGTTTATGGGTTTTAAATGGTTTGTGTCTTGTTTCATCTTTGCATATATACTTAATCATACATAAACCTTACTCTTGTTTTAATTCATATTATATTTTATTCAAAAAGAAGACCTACAAGTCTAGGGCCTATAGGTCTCTACTTGCTTGCACAAGCTACTAAGACAACTTCTTGGACATTTAGACACTTTTATACTTTGACACTATCAAATTTTTGTCTCATTTATTTTTCACTCTCTCAATAGGATTTTATATCTCTTTTCCAAACATTATTTCACTTCAATCTTATCCATTCACCTATATAGACTATATGTACACTCAACTTATATGTAAATTCTATGTATGAGAGTTAGAGTTCATGAGTACATTCATGCCTTTGGAAGTTTTTCAAGGTTACACAAGTGCTTAGGATTATATGTCACCCTTATTCATGTCTTGGATACTTCAAGATGAAACCTTAGACTTAATGGATGCTCACCTATAGGTCTACAAACATGTAGGTGAATGAAACATGTTTAAAGCCCTCATCAGAGGGAACATTAAGCTTTACTCTCTTTTATTGAGTTATTAACCCATTCAATAGTTTTATTTTCATGTTACATTAGTATCTTATTTCCACTTGGCCCAACACTGATGTTTAGGCTTGAAGAGGGCCATTGATAGATTGTACTATACTTCTTAGAGTAAAAAATATGACATTTATTGAAAGAATATCAACAAGGAATGATATTAAAAGAAAAAACATATGAATCATGGGAGAGTGAGGAGGTTTTATATGATTAATGGATTAATAGAAACATCTAAAAGTGATAGACATCTTAGATAAACCAAAATAAACATTCAAGATGATGATATGCCCATACACTTAAGGTATTTTTGATCTTATTGAAGATACTTCATGGAGTTTAATTAGATATTGAAACTTCCATTTAAAATATCTCTTATAACTATGTAAACATACCTCAAAACCATTATTTTCCATCTAATTTTGAAGTGGAGAAATAGGAGCAAAATGAGACCTTGTTTGGTCGAACAAGGCATAGTGATATGTTGTTACTCTTAGAGATTGTTGATAAAGGAGGGGACATGAATATGTAAACCAATTTAACTAATTTAAAGATTATTAGGACCCTTAATTATTTCCAAAGTTTTAGTTCCCATATCTCTCTCCTGGTCATACTATTCACTTGAATTTTGCATTTCTAAGCTTATGAAGGTAGTAATGAAGGGGAGAGAATGTATGAAGAATTTGTATGACCAAAAACTTGATCCAAAGATGCAATATGAATTTTTAAATTCCAAATTGGACTCAAACTATTTCAACCTAGAAGTAAATCTTCAAAGTCTATACGAGTGCCCAAAAGTTCTTGTAAAGAGGTAGTTTACTTAATTTAGGCATTAAACTACATATTTTGTTAATCTTTGACCATCCCTAAACATTCTCTGACATCAGGTATGTTGGGGAACATTATTTAAATATTTTACCTTGAATATGGTATATATAACTCCTCTACATAGGCTAAAAGGTGACCAAAATAATATTTTAACACATAATAACATAATAAAAGGTTAACACATGATAATATGACCTTCAATAAACATTAATAACATTTTATAGTGAATATAAACCATGTCAAAAAATTTACCATGCTTTAAAAAACTAACACCTCATAGATGAACCCTAGGACTAGACAAGTACACATGAGATCAAACTTTGGACAAGGTTAGACAAGGACAAATATGACCACATGGAGAACATTTATGATGATTTAAGACCATGACAAACCACATAAGATTTGATAATCCCATAAAAATTTTCAACCTATGGGTGTTGACCAAATTTTGACTTGAGGTCAAAATTTGGTAAAAAATCAATACAATAGATAATCCTCCAATATACTATAAATAAACATACAACCATTATTGTTAAAATATTTAGAATTATTTACATCTCATAGCCATTATTTTGTTTAATAGTTATCAATAATAATGTACTACATATTACATTTTAGTACAAAATAAAATATACAAAATAGAATGTACATTAGTACAAATAAGCCTCATAAATAGATCAATGATCCACACAAATAGCCATGAATGTGGTTCCCAAATTGTTGAACAACTAAAAAGAGAGAGAATCATCGAGGTGATTTTCCTCCAACCACAAAATTTTAGTCTCCTACACACCTCCACATTAGGATTGGCCCTTATATTCATGAAGGGGCATACAAAATTAGTGTGGATATAAGAAAATAAACTAGAACCTATGTGTGTACAATCCTTAATACACAATTAGATAGACCATGGAAAATAATCCTTTTTTCTAATATAACATCAACATACACATGTAAACTAAAAGGTATAATGGAATGAAAATATCTCAACTATAAAATTAATTTGGACAAAGTTTTTAGTATATCAATAAGATCTCTCATATATATGAATCAATTCTCCTTTCACAAACTCTTTGCTAATGAACCACAATCTATTAGATAATATCATGGGGTAGATATATGTGTTTAACTATAACATCCTCATATATCTATCACTTATTATCATATGAAACATGTGTAGTAATATTAGTATAAAAATTCAATGCATAATAAATACATACTACAACATACATCAATTATAAACAATTATGTAATGCAAGGTATAAGTAATCATCATTCAATAATCACATTGTTTCCAATAACTTAATTTCACCAATGTCATGTATAGGTTCTTTTTAATGAATTATATTCAAACTAGACATGTATATACGTCTGGAAGATAAAAATCCAAGAATATATGTACACTATATCAATTTCACAACTCATCTCAT
>JARHVA010001543.1:1850000-1910000 GCA_037957365.1 Torreya grandis | reverse complement strand
AATCCTAATGTATGGAAGAGAAGTACAAATGCATATCTATCTACTCTTACAAAGGAGGAAAAAAAGTTAAGAATACTTACCTTTGAAGATGAACCTGTCGAGCCTCAATCTCTCCCTTGGATAAGGTGATTCACAATAGGTTGTTTTAGTATGTAAGGATGACAATTTTGAATCACATCTAGGTTACACAACCTATCAATGCATCCAAAAGACTTCTCCAAAAAACAAGATTTGTATCTCTAAAAAAAGAATGAAACCCTAAGCTTTCTCCTTAAGTATAATGGTGAATAAGTAGATGAAACATATATCTTACTTTTTCTTTGCTTTTCTTCCTTTATAATTATTGACATAAATGGATGTGTATATATATTTTAATCTAACCCTAAACCTTTCCAAGAGTTTAGGCAATAGAGTTGGCCCAATTAAATTTGTATTGTTAATTAACAATAACAAGTATCAATTAGAATATTAAGTCAACCCAATTGACTTTGTATTGTTAATTAAAAATAAAAAGTATCAATTATAATAATAAGTTGGCCCAATTGACTCTATATTGATAATTGATAATAATAATTATCAATTATAATATTAAGTTGACACTGTCCACTCTATACTGTAAATTGTTAAAAAGGGTTTTAGGCTTAGGAAGGGATAATGAAGGTAGAAAATGAATAGGGGAGGGTGAAATAGAGGATACAAGAATGGTATATATATATGATAAGGTTGTGTTGTGTAACGAACTACTACACCAAAACCTCGAGGCGTTAGTGAAGTCTGCCCACTAGGACCATAACATCCCACCACGCTTCCAAAGCCTAGACTCTGGGCTAGATTTGTGCACGTACATGAGATCCACTACGTGTATGAGCCTCGGCCGAACACTGTAATACCGGTGTAACCCACCTGCTCCATGACTTGAACCTGGGTGGAGGCTTTGATACCACATGTAACGAACTACTACACCAAAACCTTGAGGAATTAGTGAAGTTCACCCACCAGGACCATAACATGTTGATATCAAGTGGTTCGATAAATGGTAGGAATGATACAAATCCATAATAATCTTGAGAAGTACTAATGGTCTACCCACTCTTTTCCTAGTATAGCCTTTATGGCATGCACTTAGAGAGATTGAAAATAAATAGGTTAATGCAATATATATAGTGTTATTAAGTGGTAAAATTAATAAAAATATTATGTATACATATGCCCAGCTAAAAGCTCATCATGTGTCATGTGAGTGTAATAAGGGATGGTGTTTTGAGAAAGAACATAACAACACATGAAACTAAGATAACTAAAGATGACATACTAAAAGTAATGCTAAAATTTATGTAAGGAAAATAAATGAAATGGGGTGAATCAGTGTTTATAACTTTATTTCACATGTACTTTAACATTATTTTAACCATCAAAGTAATACAATGATATAGAAATTCATAAAGAACTAATCACATGAGTATGAAATAAAAACATAACACATAAAACACATATATGAGTGGGAAAACCTCAAGAGGAAGAAAAACCAATGTGATACTTTAAAATTGACTACTATATTTGTTGGGAAATACGGAAGCACAATTGATTACCAAATACAAGCAACTTAATATGCAGAATTAACCAAAAGCAACAAGTAACTAAAATCCAAAAATAACACAGAATATGAGAGACAATACACAACTTGTATTAATACTCATCCAAAAAAGAATACAATAAATAAGATGCCACTTCTTCTTCACACCTCTCAGAGGCTTCCCACACCTCAAGTGTACAGTACTTCTTTCCTCAAAGCTCTCTCTCTTATGGTCCCAACACACAACTCAAACACAGAGTTGGTGTTGACCTCTAACCAGTTAGTATCCACTACTGCCAGTACAACAGTGCTCCACACACTCCACAAGTGCTCCACACACTCCAAGTAGATCTCCCAAGAACTACAACAACCTATAACCCAAATGATCTTACTTATGGAAGGAACTACCTTGCCTTCCTCTTTGCTCTCCAACTGAGTACACACCATACTCCAAGTAGATTCTACGTGATCCTGCTCCTTGTTGTGTTGTTGTCCTCCCTGATCTTGCACACCTACAAATCAATCTGGTTCTATACACCTGCAAAATTAGATCTTGCACACACATACACCTGCAGATCAATGATCTTAATTACCATGTAGATCTCCTAACGTAGCCATGCACACCTGCTGACCAAGATCATACATACATGAAGAATCCTACTTGATTCTCCAAACCAGCACCCACACTTGGCACTATGGCACTAGGAGGAACACACCATGCTCTCTTCACTCTGAAGGAGCTTATTTTGCTCTCTTACTCTTTAGCACAAATTACAATACAACCCATGAGTCTATTATATAGATCTCATGCAAACAATAATTAGACATCTAATTACAATAATTAGATCCATAGCTTTTAGTCTAAAATTGGCTCTTAACATGCAAACACTCAGTTTGTTAACTAACTATCTTTGAACTGGCAGTTTTGAACCACACAGGTGACCGACATTGGTCCTTGTCTGCCTAGAGGTGACCGACACTAGCCAACTTCTGACCGACGTCAGTTGCTCTTCTATCTGCACCCTATCAACGTCGATTGGCCTGACCAATGCCAGTGTCTATGACACTAAGCAACCTCCTCCCCTGTTTGCATCAGTGAAGCTTTTATCTCCACAACCTAACAATCTCCCCACTTGGAGATAAATAGCTACACTGTACCTATACCTATACCCTGTCTAATCTATTTCTTGGCTTGTATCCCTCTTCAATCTCAATCTTGAAGACCAACCACCACACAACCTGTGGTGCACCTCCTATCATCTGAGTAACCTGCCACATCCAAACCTACAAAACCATGTAGTGAAGTCCTAACCTTGCATAGCATGAATCCCTGCTACTGGTCCCTCTCAAATACCTGAGAACCCACTTCCCTGAATTGGCTCCTAACTCTTTGACAGCACCCACTGCTTGGGCAAACTCAGGTCTATACCAGACATCATGTGATTTTGGACACTAAACTATCTAGCCCTTGGTGTGCTCTAGTTCTGCATCCTACGTATTGAACCTTGCCAACACTTGATTCACATCAGCTCCCACTGGAGACAAAATCAACCTATGATCTTCCATGTCTATCATGCCAAAGAATTTCACTACTCCAAATTCCTCATGACATGCCACTGAACTAACCTTACCCTTAGCTTAGCAAAACCCTATATGTACAAACATACTAGTTAGCATACCATCCACATATAACAACAAGATAATGTCGCAACCATCATCCACCTGATAAGACAAACACAATGGTTACACTGACATTGACTAAAGCCTTACTTTGTCATCCACCTGTCAAAACCTGTACCACTGTCTTGCAACTTCCTCAAGACCATATGACCTAGCCTTCCATCTCACGTATCCATTCTCTCTATTCTTTAACTAAGGTATCCATTCATCTCAGTGCTTTCATATTGGTTGGTAACCCTACCAAATCTCCTGTTTGGTCCTGCATCCTGTTCATGCCATGCTCCCACTATTTCCTGGATCCTTCCTGCTCTGTAGTCAATAACTAGTATAAAGAAGAGGAATAATGAATTTGAGGCTTACTTACCACTTTCAGTCTTCCATATGGGCATTTGAGACTCCTTGACAGCTTGCTATCCACCCAAAATCTATTACAGTGACTGACCTTAGCCACCACATAGTCTGCATCTGACTGATGTCGATTCCATGCACCTATCCTAACTACCAATCCCACTAACATTGGTGTCTACCTTATATCAATGTCAGTCCTTTTGACTAACATTAGTCTTACTATCACTGATGTCAGTCCTCCTGATTGATGTTAGTCTTACCCTACCTAACACCACTAGCTCTGGTCTACACATGACCGACATCAACACCTATCTGTTCGATGCTGGTTCCCCTTGACCGATGCCGATACCTGTGTTCACCTATGAGTGACGACTTTTTACCTACAAGCTTTCTTTGAATCAAATCCCTATCCAAATTGCTCTGCTTAGAGTTACTTAGCCTTCTCCACTAATCTTTG
Organism: Torreya grandis; assembly: GCA_037957365.1. Lineage (NCBI taxonomy): Eukaryota > Viridiplantae > Streptophyta > Pinopsida > Cupressales > Taxaceae > Torreya > Torreya grandis. The sequence goes on along the minus strand of JARHVA010001543.1, from coordinate 1,905,942 downwards.
TCTGCCATCTCCTCCATAAACACCAAGGATTTCTAGTTCTTAAGTTTGTCAAAGAAATTTGACTTCCTCTTAAGAACATGCATCTCCTTCTTGCTCATGTGACCAAGCTTACAAAGCCACATCTCTGCAATAGAAGAAGAATCAATAATATAAGCAAGTAGATAAAGAGTACCTGCTTTCTTACCAACAGCTAATTCAAGTGCATCCACTGTGAGAGTTCTTGTGCATCTCTCATCACCCAACTTCCTTGAAGAAATTAGCCACAACTTCAAGACTAGGACCTACATGACCTCCTTCAACACCCATGTGTTGGCCACCTACAATTTCAGCTTCACTTCCCCTTTGCCAATTCTTTGGCAAGGCTCACCAGCACCTCTCTTTGGGGTTGCATGGAAAGAGGCAACATAATCTATAAACCAAGATTCTACTTTATCCAAGAAACATACCAGAGCATCTTATGCAACAACACCTGCAACATCTGCTTCTTCAGTTCCTTCATGTTGATCTTCCACAAATGAACAATTTTCTTTTCCCTACTCTTTCTTTCCATGGGACCATAATTGACCATTCATGCTTTTCAATTCCTCCATTCTTAGCTTACTTTCTTCTATCATTGCTATACTCCCACTTAATCAAAAACCCCTGAGAGTGACCTGTAATCAACACAAACTAACCAGATCTGAAATAACCTGTTAGTATCCCAACTAAAAGCTCTGATACCACTTGTTGGGAAATACAAAAGCATAATTGATTACCAAATACAAGAAACTTAATATGTAGAATTAACCAGAAGCAACAAGTAACTAGAATCTAGAAATAACACAGAATATGAGAGACAATACACAACTTGTATTAATACTCATCTAGAAAAGAATATAATAAAGAAGATGCCACTTCTTCTTCACACCTCTCAAAGACTTCCCACACCTCAAGTGTATAATACTTCTTTCCTCAAAGCTCTCTCTCTCTTACGGTCCCAACACACAACTCAAACATAGAGTTGGTGTTCACCTCCAACCAGTCAGTATCCTCTACTGCTAGTACACCAGTGCTCCACGCACTCCACAAGTACTCCACGCACTCTAAGTAGATCTCCTAAGAACTACAACCTATAACCCAAATGATCTTACTTATGGAAGGAACTACCTTGCCTTCCTCTTTGCTCTCCAACTGAGTACACACCATACTCCAAGTAGATCTTGCCTGATCCTGCTCCCTATTGTGTTGCTATCCTCCCTAATCTTGCACACCTGCAAATCAATCTGGTTCTGTACACCTGTAAACCTGGATCTTGCACACACATACACCTATAGATCAATGATCTTACTTACCATGTAGATCTCCTAATGTAGCCATGCACACCTGCTGACCAAGATCATACATACATGAAGAATCCTACTTGATTCTCCAAACCAACACCCACACTTGGCACTGTGGCACTAGGAGGAACACACCATGCTCTCTTCACTCTGAAGGAGCTTATTTTTCTCTCTTACTCTCTAGCACAAATTACAATACAGCCCATGAGTCTATTATATAGATCTCATGCAAACAATAATTAGACATCTAATTACAATAATTAGATCTATAGCTTCTAGTCTAAAATTGGCTCTTAACATGCAAACACTTGGTTCGTTAACTAACTATCTGTGAACTAGCAGTTTTGAACCACACAGTGACCAACATTGGTCCCTATCTACCTAGAGGTGACTGATGCCAGCCGAATTTTGACCGACGTCAGTTGCTCTTCCGTCTGCACCCTACTGACGTCAGTTGGCCTAACCGACGCCGGTGTCTGTGACACTCAACAACCTCCTCCCCTATTTGCATTAGTGAAGCTTTTAGCTCCACAACCTAACAATATTATAATACAAAATATTATTATATTGATAACCAACTCAACTTGGAGCACCAACCCTAATAAAGTCAAGCACTTACTTGACTATGATTTAACAAATACCTACTTGCAAGGAAGCACCAACTCCATAGATGACTTAACACCAAATAAGACACCTCATGTATATTTATAACCAAACATATATTATATTATTATGGTCTCATTTCAAGACCTCCTTATGCTCTACCAATACATATTTTATTTTCTTATATTGCTTACTTCCAAATAGGCCTAAACTACCTTGTATATATACTATACTCATGGTTACACACCACTTAATTAGACACACACCATAAAAATATTAGTTTGGAAATATAATAGGTCTTATATATTCTTTTTCACATTATTCAAACAATATTTATACCTGTTTTGGTCTAAAACCACTCAATTAGGCCTCATTTTTCTTTTAGGCCTCATGGAGACCTAATTACATTAGGTTTGTCCTCTTAGCATCAAAGCTTGATTATCTTGGGCCTAAATTGCCTTATAAAAAAATTGAAAACCATTAAATAAATGATCAAAATACCTATACTGACCTCATTCATGATTTATTAGACCTATTTATTTCATTCATACCATGAAAGCTCCTTTAGGACCAATTACCGTATTAGGCCTCTGTACCTCAAAAGTTTATCTTACAAAAATGAAACTTAAATACTCTTAGGTTATTAAAATATGATAAATGAAACATTTATATAGGTTCTCCATGATCTAAGGGTCATCAAAAAATTATTTTAACACTTTCACTTACGAGATAAAGTCTCAAGAACATATCTGTAACTTGCTCAAAATTGCCAATTTACCTCAAAGACCAATCATGGTGACTTAAAGCTCCAACACCTGTGTAGACACTTTACATGAATATTGATATATGTAAATTATAATATAATATGATCAATACATACTCAAATTTATAAATCATATGTTCGAATGATAAATATTGGTCATGTAGACCAATTTATTAACCTCATATTTCACAATCTTATCTGAACCAAACTGACCATTTTATGAGTAAAATTTTCACCACTTACATGACCTCAAGAAATTATTAAAATCATGAAAATTTATTAAAATTAATTAATAACTTCTTCATTCACTTTGTTTCACGTATATAACATGCTCAGACCCTCAAATACTTCTCATCTTTGCCTAGGTTTTACACTATCTGCATTATTGGGTCTGTCTAAAATTGGCTAATTTGGATTACCAATTTAGCATATTTAAATGATGGAACATATCAAAAAACCATCATGGGAATTAATTATGATTCTATAGATTATTATTTCATCCATTTTATTTCCTTAACCAATGTATCTTTTGAGATCTATAATAACTTCTTGACAAATAAGCATGCATATATGCATTTTCTCTCTCATTTGACTAACCACCACAACCACTTGGAGGTACCTAAGAGAGTTTAATACATTATAAAATAGTTTTTATAGTACTTAGAGAAAATTTTGGGCTGTTTTAAACAATATATTTCACATCAAGTCCTTATTAGGGTTTTAGGAAGGTTTAACATAGGTTTTGGTACTAATGATTATTCATAAAAGACTACCCCTTAAATCCAAAAATAATTCCTAGAGATCTTATCTAAGAACCTTACCCATATCTCCTTAATGTATTATTTTCCCATGAAGAGGTTACACATGACAATGAATGTTTGAAAGTGTTTCTCAGGTCTTGAGATCTCAATATGTGAACTCAAGAAGGCCTAAAATAATGTTTCATGTAATTTCCTTCAAATCATGGACTCAAACTTTATGAACATGGTTAAAAAAAAATATTACCTATTTAAATTATTACATATGAATACTTGTCTTGAAATATGATCTTCATACCTTAGTAGGCCAGGTAGGGTCTATGAGTGGTCTAGGTGCATACTTGATCTAAAATTTATACCCTTATAGGCTCACACTAAGAGTCTCAAGGATGATTCTACACCTTACTAACATGATAAAACAATTCCATACAATTTTCACATGACTTTATTCATGTAATTCACTATGATTCCTTCACATGGCTTACCCTAAAACTCTTCATGTCATGACTATGCCATACTATGTAACTTTGACATCAATGACCTGTACCTTCATACAACTATAATGAGTTAGTTGCCTTATAATTATCTCTTTATAAAATTCTATCATGATAACTATATCTCAATTACCCTTTCCATATTACACACTGCCAACTAGGCTTAGTCACCTTTGTCATCCATATTCATAAGATACACCTATGACATCAATGACAATACTTAATAATCTTCCCCTTTGTCATTGATGGTAACTACTCTCAAAACATTATCTTAATTAGGGAATTTATCCCTTATTTTAAAATTTTTCCCCCTTTGACATAAACGACAAAGTGATGCTTTCAAGTACTTAGATCACACCTCTTGAAATTAAAAAACTCAACACACAGGATTATGTGTTTATGTGTCAAAATACAATCATGATCCCCCTATCTCTATGCATACCTTCTTGGCACTACTCACCTAGTTTTTGCTATAATGAACCATATGATTATATCCCCATAATAATTTACCTTCCTCAATTACTTCTAGGGGTAGGAATTACACCTAATTCCTATCTTAGATGTTCAAATGTTGCCTTTGGAAGTGGCTTGGTTAAAATGTTTGCAATCTATTTTTTTTAGAAAGATATTTAGGTTTAACACTTTGTTCACTCACTTACACTCTTATGAAGTGATACATGATGGGAATGTGCTTATTCCTTGAGTACATGAAAGGGTTCTTTGAGACTCTTATAACACTTGTATTATCATAATAGATAGGAATAGGACTATCATAATGCACCTTGTAGTCTTTTAAGGTTTGTCTCATCCATAGGATTTGAGTGTAACATGAAGCTACTAAAATGTATTCAACCTCAAAAGTGGATAATGCCAATGATGGTTTCTTCTTGTTTATCCATGAAACTAGGTAGTCACCTAAGAAGAAAGATCCTCCACTAGTACTCTTCCTATCATTTAGACTCCTTACCTATTTTGCATCTGTATAGCTATTAAGTTGAACTCATTTCTCCTTAGATTCCACAACCCAAACTCAATGGTTCCCTTGAGATACCTAAGTATCCTTTTGACTATTTGAAAATGGTTTTCCTTTGGGTCTGATTGAAATCTTCCCACAAGGCCTATTGCTTACATGATGTCATGTCTATATGTAATGGTGTATAGAAGACTTCCAATCATTGACCTATATGAAGTTTGATTAACCCTAGGAGATTCATCTTCCTTGATCAACTTATACCCTATGATCATAAGTATGCTAACTATATTACAATATTTCATTTCAAACTTCTTCAACATCTTTGTTATGTATTTTGCTTGTGAAATGAATATACCTTTTTCTGATTTATTGATCTATAATCTAAGGAAGAATGATAGTTCTCCAAGAATTAAAATCTCAAACTCTTTCTTCATCACATCTACAAATGCCTTAGTCATATTCTCACTATTTCCACCAAATATGATTTCATACACATAGAAAACTACTATCAACTAATGGTCATCTTATGTCTTTATGTATAGATTACTATCTATAACTCCTTTTTTGAATACTTGGTCTAATAGATACCTATCAATCTATCATACCAAGCTCTAAGGGCTTGATTTAGACCATAAAGATACTTTTTTAATTTTCAAACATAGTCCTTATTACCTGATAGTGAAAAACCCTTAGGTTTCTCTATGTACACCTCTTTTTCCAAGTTCTTATTCAAAAAGGTTGACTTGAAATCCATCTAGTATACTTTTAATCTTTTGAATATTTCATATTCTAGACACAATCTAATGGTCTCCAATCTTGATACTAGAGTACAAGTTTCCTCAAAGTTTACCCCTTCAACTATTGCATATCCCTTGTATACCAATCTAACCCCTTTCCTAGTGACTCTCCATCCTCATTGAACTTGTTCCTAAATACCCATTTTATGTCAATAACATTTTTATCTTTAGTCCTAGGAACTAGTTCCCAAGTATCATTATTTTATATTTGGTCTAGATCCTCTTTCATGGGACCTATCCAAAATTTGTCTTTCCTTACTTATACAAGGTTCTTAGGTTCAATGTTAGACAAAAGATCAACATTATCTTGATTTAGGTTAAATACCAATCTTTTTCTTATTTAAATATCTACATCCTTGTTTCCAATGATTTGAGATTCAAGATGATCTCTTTGAATCTGTCTTAAGGGGCTTATTGAAACTTGTCTTTCCTCAACTTATTCTTCTTCCTCATCAATCTCTATTATTTCCTCTTTATTATTGAAGTCTAGATTCTCTGATGTATCCTTTGAATTTGAGTGTGATTTCTTTATCTCATCAATATTCACATTGGTGATTTCTACTATCTTATATAACCTCTTGTTATAACATTTATAGGCTAAGCTTACTGATAAATATTATTATAGATAAGTAGGGTTCTTAGTCATGGGCCTTGTCAAGTGATTATCTAATTTTCTAGTAAGATCTAGACTTGTTACAACATGCCACAGCCCTTGATTAATCATATAGTTCTCAACATTTATCACTTAGATATGCTAAAATTAATTCACATAAGGCACAATCCTTATGTACTCACCTAAAGTACAATGGAGAAAAGACCAAGGCCCGTGTTGGGCTAGTTCTACCATGGTGTAACTCTATCCTCCAAAGAATTTGGTTAATACAATGGTAGTGGTGCATATAAGGGCATAAACCATTTTGGGAGGATCCAACTATTTATTAGGTGAAAGCCTTTGTGATGTAGTTTTAGAGCTTCATGTGTACAAGCCTTTAGTTTTCTTAACTTAGTACCATTCAGGTGCTTGGAGGATTGAAAGGGGTACCTAGATGAAGGACTTAGGCTTGGGCTTGTGCTTTGACATAGGTATCATTGCAAGGCACAATGCATTTCTTATAATTAGAGTATTTTATATATAGGGTGATGATGTCATCATGAGTTATAGGAATGCCATGAATGGGATAGGTCAAAAACTCACTAAAACTTAGCATTAAAAATATAAAGTTAAACCTTACAACTATTGTCAACCTTGTGAAAAACCATTCATCATTAAATAGAGTTCAAATACATAATATATATATATATATATATATATATATATATATATATATATATATATATATCAACATAACTGAGAAAATGCTCATCTTAAAGTTGCTAAAGGCTCAGAGGCTCACAAGAAAGATTGGGTGTTACAATAGGGAGCCTCAATAACATCCAAAACTAAAATCTAAGCTCTATTGGAAACCCTATAATATTTAATCAATCTTATAGGGATTCTCTACTCCAATCTCTTTTTTTTCTAGCTGGACTTAGCTCAACTTCATAGTGTTTTGGGGTGTCTTAGTGCCATGGTGAATGGAGCATACTAGTTATTGAGCTAGTGTTGGATGTAATCATTCCACCAAATCCACTATCCTACTTCTAATGAGTCATGGCAATCCTATATGACTGATTCCTAATGATGATTGAGATAAAAAGGAGTTATTTATCCACCTACCAATTGGTGCCACAAGATGACAAAATAACAATCATAATAAGTGATTGCCTTTTGCCCAAGTGTTTTTTGTGTTGGTGTGAAAAATATACTTTGATAGATTTTGGGCTCAATATTACCCCATAAAAATTTATTAGTCCACCCTCAGACTATCCTTCCATCACTTTTGGTGTCAAAAACTAGGGCATGTGCTCCTTTAGTTTTGCTCTGAAGTCCTCAAATACCTAGATAACAAGCTTGATTTATTCTAAGGCACTATTTATATCTATGGATATGTTGTCAAGGGAGGACACATTTATTTTATACAAATCTTTCCTAAAGGCCTCTAGCCTTTCCTTTGCCTTTTTTATGCCTCCATTTAGGATTGATTTACATGCTTTTTTTTTCAAGGCATGGAATAGTTTTCTTGGGTCTTTATTTTGGCACTAAAAAAATTGACCTATGTCATTATCTATGCATGCTCAACCCCACTCACCATGTATTATTATGCCATAAGTACATCCTTTTCCTCTTTTAATTTTTTAAGGCATGTGTTGATGATAGAGCCTAGGTAGAGAAGTTATAAAAGATTGTGTTGGCTTCTTCTGTGCCCTCTTCAAGATTTAGAAAGAGGTCTTCCACCTCTTTGATTTTTATGGAAATATCTTATTTTATGATAGCATAAGGGTCCTCCTCTTCTTCTAGCACTAAATCCACCTTCAATATTGGGAGCATTTGCTCCATTAATGCATATACCTTATCAACCTTTAAAAAATTTAAAGTGTCGATGCCATCTAAGAGTGATGGATCAACTTCCTCTATGCATTTGGATAATTGTTACAACTAAAAAACTATGGCCTTGATCTCCTCCACTTCCTTTAACACAATCTTATTCCAACTTGAGGCTCTAACATCATTAATGATGTTCTTCCACACTACCTCAGAGGCTATTCAAATAAGGGTGTTATCTAACCTTAATAGATTCATTGCATTAGGGTTTATAATAAGGGATTCATGCCCTTCCTCTAGTTTATCTTCACTTAATATTACCTTTTATAGTACTTGATCATCCATGTAACTATTGAAGGAAAAGGATAGTTGTTGGTGCATTTTTCTATGGTGGTTTTGGAGGGAATGTATTCCATCATATAATAATCCTCAACAACAAACCCATCCCATACCTTCTCTCATAGGCTTAGATTGGTGACCTATTATTTAATGATGGTGAGATTCATCTATGCTTCTTCTTTGGTGTTAGTGATTTATCCAATTCCCTCCTTAGAGGTCTCTCATCCTTTCTATTTTAGGGGTTCTTTGGATTTATACCCTTCATCTACTTTTTTTCTTCATCAGCACTAGATTTACCCTCTCATGTTTGTTAGATCTATAATATGCCCTCTATTTTCTCTATTAAGGCATGAGTATCACCTTCCTTGTCTCTAGGCACCCCTTCACTACTTGGGCATGCCTATGGTGTAGCTTCTTTCATAATGCTAGTGGGGATGCTAAGCACCTCTATCAATTTTTACCTTAAGGGTTACACACTTTTGACAACCCTCTTTTATTCCTCTTCTCTCTTGGTCATTTTTGGGCCTTTTTTATCTCTAACTTCCTCTTCTTCACTATCATGAATATATTTTCCTCCTTGGCCCTTATCTACTTGACCTCTACTTAGGAAATTTCCTTCTTTGTCATGACCTTGGCCTTTATGGCCTCTCTTTTTTGATATAGATCTAGTGCCAAATATATATGGTCCTTACTAAGGCTCATTTTTATCCATTAGTTCCTATTTTCCTCAGTTTGTGGAGGGTATGTTGCAGGTTATGTGGGTGGGGTGTTTGATGGATTTTTTGCTTCCTTAGGCATGGAAATAGTGCCACCTTAGAGAGCCTCATGAATTTCTATAGTGTTGCATTCTTAATCTATTTATTTTTCTTAGATGATGTATAACTTCATCCCTCCATCTTCTTCCTCTTCTATCTCTTCATATACTCCTTGTGAATCTACTTCCCCATGTGCCTCTTATGCCTCCATCTCTACAAAGGTTATTGTGGGCATTTCCACTAGCCCTTTTGACTTATTTTTCTTCTCCTTTGGATTGGGAAAATAAATACTTAGTGTGAAGACCTTGTATTTATTATTAGGTATAAATGGAGTGGCTTCATCAATAGAGGTGATCTTCAATTGAATGTGCTCTTATATTTCCTCCAAAATTTTTCGCTACTTCTGGGGGGATTTCCCCTATGTCACTAGTGCCAACTCTCCTTATTTATTGACTCGAAGGGGGACGTCATCATATTTTTCTATGAATGTACCCTTTTTACTTAGATTCATATCATAGAAGATCTTATGGATGTGCCCAAAGATGACTTCTCTTTCAAGGGGATAGATGTTGGTGTCATTCAAGTCATCCTCATCATCTTTGGTTGATTTGCCTCCTAGGTACATGTATTGGTGCCTTAATCTACATATTTTCACATCCATGGCATTCAATAAGATATACACGTACTTTGAATTATGGATTCTTCTCAGTACATCTTTGAAGTACTTGGTTGAAAATGCATAAGGAAGTTTTAGCCAGCTAGAGTAGTTACCATCTATGAGTGCCAATTGTACTATAAAAAAGTGTTTCATAATGGTGAAAGTCATAATTTAAATTAGGATATGGGGGATATTATAAAAAATTCACCATTCCTCATCAAATGCTTTGATATATCATGTGTACCATCCTATTACTTGGGATTTATAATTTGGGTTAAAGGAAGGGGGGAAAGTATAATTTTGGTATTTTAGTGTTAGGGAGTCCTTGTGCACTAGGAATATCCATAGATTCTCCTCATCACTATTGGGAATGACAATCTCCTCCATCATAGTTAGTATCAACTTGGATCCCCACTCAAAGGTCTTTTTACCATATGACATTTGAGCACATTATTTATTGTCTTCTATAATGAACTTGGTGATATTAAATTTAACCCCTGTACCATATGGTAGGAGATGTATAAGTAGGTCTTTGTGATATCCACCCACTAACCATGGGGACATAGTTTCAAACTTGTTAGGTGTGTAACTACCCTCATCTTGGGATCATTAATGTCCTTGATTGGGAATGTAAAAACTCCTTTTTAGTAACACAAGAGTTTTTAATTATTTCCATTTTAGCATCATCCATCATCATTTGGTGGATATTTATGTTAGAGTCTGGGAGTGTAGTGATTTGGTTGATAAGGCTTGAAAAAATCCTCACGTGCCTTCTTAAAAAGTATAATCAGTCCTTGTAAATGTGTGAGAGGAGGAATTGCATGATTTCCTCCAACTTCCCAAAAACTCAACAACTAATATAGTTGAGTCATATCGGTAGTTACCAATTTGTCCTAGACTGAGACATCAAATAGTGTTATGCCTTCTATCATCTTTGCCCCTATGTTTACCATAGAATCTTGCACTAGGTATTACATATTTATTGAAGTAAGGTGGTTATAATATTTTAGGTAGAAGTTTTGTATGAATGATGCCCAATTTTCTCCCATCAATACCTCTTTAGGAAACTACATACCTCAGCATGACATCTTCTTAAGAACCTCTAGATCAACTTTGGTGATGCTTACTCCTACTGTTGGTGCTATTATTTTTTTACTGGGGGATTTTTATACCACTTGAACTTTTTTGGCTTTTTTGCACCTATTTTAGACTTGAAATCATCCATTTTTCCCCATCCTAAACTAGATGGTGTTAAAATGTGGTCTATTTATCTTACCAAAGCCTTCAATTTTTGTTGGTACTTCTCATAGTCATAAGGTCTATGACTATGTCTTTAGTTCTCAAGATTTGATTGCCAAAAATATTGGCCTCAACATCACCCTAAATTTTCTATTACATGGTTAATACATAATTCAAGCCCCTTACTTCTCTACTCCAATTTTATAGAGAAGGCAATTCGATTCTCTTCTTAACCATTCACTTATATAATTTATGGGTGCTCAAAGTCTCACTATAATAGGGTCTCTTTGCTTTGGCTCACTAGTTTTCTAGTTTAACTCTAGTTTTTCATTCTAAGTTCAAATTATCACAAGGTTTGTAACCAAAAATAGTCATATTTTCACTATTTTATACCTCTACTCTCATCTAGCACCTTAATTATAGTTGATTAATGGTGTGATGACACCTATATTCTTTGGGATTTTCTATGACCTATAAAATACAAAAAAATATGATGTCATATATGAATTCAATGAATATCTTTGTGCCTCCTCTATCACCTCATTAAATGATTCTAATGACTTTTTGATGAAGTGATGTGTAGTTCAAATGGTTACTTCTTTCCTTACTTTGGGAGGATATTAACTTGTATTGAAAATCTTCTCCTGCACTTTTTTCACTTGGTGTGACATTCACTTCTAATATGGTAGCCTAGGTGAAATGACTCACATATGCATTATTCATCATCCTAAGTCCCATTTACTCTTCCTTCTACACTTCTATTTTAATTGTGCTTGTCTGTATTGGTTGATTTCACTATACTTATTGATTATTACCTTGGCCTATCCTACCCCATACAAATCCCTTGCATTGGCCCTCTAGAATGACACTCTCATATGATCTCTTGCACATGATCATGCTGTACATCTTACCTCTATCTCTTGTGCATGAAGATTTTGTGTGCTTTGTGTCAGAATCTGGTAAACTTCATGCACCCATAACATAGGTGCCTAGCTTTAAGTGTTTAGAGAGCATCTGTTCTCAACTCACGTAGTTGGAATTATGCATGAAAGTGATAGAAAATTTTTACTAGTAGCCTCAATGTGCCACTTATTCACTTATCACATTAAAAATATAAATTAACACAAATATAATAAACTTGTTTAACTTGTGCTAAACTTTATTTTGGTCAACAAAACAAAACCAATTTGTGACTAGGAAGTTGTTGTCTGATGGCACAAGTGCCACGCTATTATTGATACAACTTCAATCAGTTTCCATTGAAATGCATAGGGAATATTTCACCTAACAATGTTTGCACCTTACATGAATCAATCTCTAATATGTTGTAGATAACATATAGACCCATACAACTTATCTATAATGATTGATATACTTAGATTCATAGAGCAAAACTAATGCCCCTTTAGTTAGCACCTTGTAATTTATATACTTGTCATGCTAGAGCTTCTGGCATGCCTTATTTATCACTATCTCCACCATGCTTGGGCACCCACCTCATATAAGTACTCTAAGTCCTTCAATATTGCATTCCATGATTCTTAGTCATCTAATTTACCAATTCATGTGATGCATAATGATGGCACCAAGAACTCCATCGATAGAATCACCTCAGCACCAAACACTAGTTAAAATGGTTTAGCCTTATTTAGGTGGTTTTAGGTTATGAGATATTCCCATTGTACTATCAACACTTGATCATCCCGATATTTGTGACCAACATCACATATCTATATGAGGCACATCTCTAGGATCTTGTTGAATGCTTCAACTATGCCATTTACTTGGGGGTGATAAGGCATTATCTTATGGTGTACCACCATGTATTCTATCAATAAGGCCAACACAATTTCATTAATGAAGTGTGTGCCCCTATCACTATTCAAGTTGAGTGGGAACTCATAGTGGTTTATGATGTTCTCCCACATGAACCTTGAGATTTTCATAGCTATGCAGTTTTTGCTTAACATGACCTCAACCCTCTTGGTGAAATAGTTAGTGGCTACTAGAATGTATCATGTGCCTATGCACCATGCTGTGGGAGTAATTGGTCTAATAAAGTTAATGACCTATTTATGAAATGTTACTTAATCTATAATGGGGATGAGAGGCACCTAATATTGATATTTGGGCTTCTTTATGGACTAACATATGTTACATGCCTTAGCATAATATTTTTACATCCTAAAACATATTTGGCCACCATAAGATTGATTACAATACCTTACACATCATTAAATCTCCTGCATAGTAGCCTCCTACTACCCCCTCATGCATTTAATTTAAGATGGAGTCCCTTTCATGTTCTAAGATACAATAGTTTAGGACTTCATCTCAACTTAGTTTGTATAGTTCCTTGCTAATGAGCTAAAAAGGGGCAACATAAACTGTGAGTTATTTCTTTTTTTTAGTGGTCATTGTTTGGGGCATAGATCTAGATGTTAGAAAAGTGGATATATATGCCAAGTAATTAGGGGTGATCTAGATTTTATAAAGTTTCACATCTAACATATCATCCAAAATAGGTGCTACTGCATCACTAGAGTCTATATAGGATAAATGGTCTGGGCCCAAGTTCTGTTTTATAGGCTTGACAATAGTTGAGAACTAGAATTATTGGAATAAAATGATCCATTTTCAAATGTTCCCATCGATAATGGGCTTATTCAAAAGGCACTTAAGTAACTCATGTTATATGAAGAAGATGAATGGGGTTATAAATAAGTATCATCTAAAATTTTGTAGGGTGTATACTATGGTGAACACCTCACGCTTGATTGTGGTGTAGTTATGCTCTACCTTTGTTAATTTTCTGCTAGAGAAGGAGATGGGGTGATCCATTTTGCCTTAACTAAGATATGATAAGATTACACCAATTACAAAACTAGATTCATCAACATGAATGTATAATGGGTTTTTGTAGTCAAGAAGTTATAAAATAGGCATGCTAGCGAATTTAAGCTTTAAAATCTCAAAGGCATCCTCTTGCACTTTACCCCAATAGAATGGGCCATCCTTGTGAAAGATATCTTCTAGAGATAATATAATATTTGCATAGCTCCTTATGAACTCTATATAATACCCACAATAGACAAGAAAGGTGTGAATGTCTTTCTATGTGAAAGAAGTCTAACGCTGAATGATTATCATAATCTTCATATGATCAATGAACAAACCATATTTATAAATGATGTGCTTGAGCTTAGTTACAAATGGTGTCATGAAGATGCACTTATTAAGGTTCAAGGATATCTAAATTTTCCTATACCTCTCAAATATTAAGCACACATTATTATAATGGTCTTTCATGAGGCCATACACCATCTAGTCATCTAGGTAAACCTAGAGGAACTTTTAGATGAAGTCTTTAAATATGGTGATCACCCATATTAATAACATGGATAACATGTTATTGAGTCCAAAGGGCATCAAATTATAAGAAAAATAGCTCCATTCAATCATAAATGTTGTTTTGGGCTTATCCTCTTCCTCAATCTGGACTTGATGGTATCTAAAAAACCCGTCAATGAAGGTGTAAATTTCACAACCTACAACATAATCTAGGACTTCATTGGTGAATGGAGTTAGAAAGGTGTTAGTGATGTAGGTGGATTTTGGTGTTTTATAATCAATGAAAATGTGATTACACCCATCCTTCTTGATTATTATGACTATTGAGATTACCCACTCAGAATCCTACACAAGGTAAATGACCCCAATAGCCATCATTATGTCAATCTCTATCTTAACCTTGGTATGGAGGTTGGGATTCATCCTATAGGGGTGCTTCTTAACTAATATTACACCATCAATTAGCTTTATGATTATCTTTCCAAATGATGGGTCAGTGCCCTTGATATATTGATAATTCCTAGGGAACAAGTCTTAGAATTCCTTTAAGAGATCCATAATGCATTCTAGTTTTGTGTTAGACCAATATGCACCTAGAGTATCCATCTTTAGTTCTCTTTCAATGTTGATGTCCACCTTGATGGTATTTAGTGGTGCATGGTAGGGCTCATTATTTTCCTAGTGTGAGTCCTTGTCTTGCTAAGCTCCTTTAATTATCTCTATGTAGAGATGAGTAGGGTCTTCTTCACCGAGAGTGTTATCATATATTTAGTGTACGAGATTTCTTTTGCTGATCAAATTTTTATAGTATAAATCCTTCCAAGTCTTATCATATTTTACTTGATTCATTATTGAGTATTTATTCCTAAAATAAAGTTAGGATAATCATCCCTTTCTCCCTAAACATGTCCTTCAGGCACACCTCAAGGATTTTAGTGTCCTTAAACACTAACTTCCTAATTACTTGTAGTGGCTCGATTCACCTTAAGTTTTATGAGGAAAATGAGAAAATGTGCACAAACATAACCTTAATGGAATCCTAGTTGGTTATTTCATGGAATGTTTTGTTGACCACATACCATGCTCACACTCATGTCTTCAGATTTTTATAGAAGGCATACACCCATAAATGTTTTGGGGTAGTCATTCCATAGTTAGTCCATATATCTTCACATAGACACACATGCACTATGGGATCAAAGTAATAAGAATATGATGATATATCCAATTCCTCATTACTTCTCCCAAATCTAGTGAAAATGGTTGCCTTCACATCTTGCTATGTTGGCAAGTTAGACCTTTGCATTACCCACTAATGAGTGGTAGTGCTTCTCAATTACAATAGTGTGCCCATTCTATTTGTTTCTTTGGGGATGTATGATTCAAAATCATGGACATATTTTTCCACTAGGTTGTTTCCTTCAAATTTTAGGAGCATCACAAGATTAGATTTGCTTAGGTAGAGTACCTTCTTTCCTTTCTTCTCAACATAAGGGACCCATCATTTTAGAGTGCAATCAATTTGAACCTAGCTAGTCATTATAGGCTTCGATGCCTTTGTGTGCACCAAGTGACATCTCCAACTAGTGGCCTCATAAGCCTGTTCAACCCTTTGATTACAAGAAACATCGATGGTATCCAAGGCTAATTACCCATCTTCCTAAGAGAGAAATCCTTGATTAGTGGGGTTGAGATTCTTAACACCCTACGTCATGATGTTATATATATGTGGTTGATCTCATCCTCAAGATTAATGTTGTCTACATAGGGGGTACTTGGTCACTTAAGAAGTTAATCACTACCCTTTCCTTTCCATTCTTGAAGGTCATATATCACTTTTTGAAACACATATAAACATTATTTACATAGCATCATGGCCTTCCTAAAAGTGTTAGATAGTTATCTTATTTAACCAATATGATTACCTCAAAGTTAGTGTGGAATTTGGCACCCATAATATCTATAATGATGCCCTTAAAATTTTTAATTGATTACACTCAACTCTTGTTTGCCATAAATAGTACATGGGGGAAGGCCTCAAGGTTGGACTACCCATCTTCTCCCATGTGTTCTTGGTTAGGATATTAACCTTGACACTTGTGTCACTGAGGAACTCATAGGTGAAGCATCCATTTATGATGGAATTCACTAAGATTTCTTAGTCATATTCCACATTTTGGGTATGCCTCACCTCTCATGCCCTTTGCATGCACAACAAAACAAATTCAACTAATTATTAGCCTACATGTTCTAAAAGAAAATTATTTAATAAGGGCAACATCCCTTCTATTTATAAGATGTGCAAGATCTCCCTTAGTTCTTTCACTTTAGACTCATAACCATCTTGATGCTTGTAAGAGGTGGTGGCCTATGCCTCAAAGTCTTTCACTAGTTGGAGTTCTCCTTACAGGTTATGGATCACGCTCATAGCCTACTATAACACACCTTTTTGGCACATAAGGTTTGGATAAGGTGTAACTTTGGGTTCAAGCTATGTTATGCACTTAGTGTAGCTTGGATCCCCATATTTTAGGCACAATTCTATTATTGGCATAACTAATAGTTGAGTGGTGAGTCCACTCCAAGTAGTTTCCTACACTTTGATTAGCTCTATGTAGACTAGTTGCATCTTTAGAGTCTATTGTTCCCAAAATCAGCCATGCTCATTTTTGTGGACAACCCCTACAAAACTTATCCTTTTCATAATCCTCACTCTAAGTTCATCATTCGAGGCAAGTTTCTCTTTTTCTCAAGTGAAGTTGACTAACATCCAGGGAAAGTTTAAAACACTCCCTCATCATGATTAATTAATTAATATGAAACTCATTGCAGCCTTGATCTGATAAAAATTTCATATTTTGATCTTTTTTAAGGAGTTAGAAATTTTCCTTTTCCCCATGCATCGGTGGCATTTTTGTCGCTTCTACATTTTTTTGATGTTCTTCATGCATTGGCAGCATTTTTTTCCACTGATACATGTTTTTCCCCTAGCACATGCTTGGGTGGTGATTTTCACCACTCGTGCATGTTTTTCCCCTCTCCTGTAAGGGTGGTGATTTTTTTGCCTAAGCACAAGATTTCACAAATCTTTAAACTCACATGGCATTTATGGCCACACACGCCAAGTTGGTGAAACTTATTTTAGGGCTTTTTATTACTATTTGATTGTTATTTTTATCAATCTAAGTTGTCTACTCCTCCATACAATCATTCAATCATGTGAATGAGTAGGATTATGAATTTGCCAACTTCAAGCTTAGGATTTCAAAATTACCATGTAAGTTTTGCTTTTTAGTCTTTTTACTTCTAGGTTTTTGTTTTTTATTTTCTTTTCCTTTAAGTTTAGTTTTTTCTTCTTTCTTTATTTTTAGGTTTTGTTTTCTATAGTTCAGCCCCCCCTTACTTTATTTTTTTACCCTAGTGAGCCTTGGTGGCTAAAAATGTCAAAACCCTAGTGCATGTAAAACTAGTTTCTACCCAACCTATGTTTTCTCATCATTTGAAAATAACCGCCCTCATTTATTCAAACAAGTCTACTAGGAAAAAGCCTAAAAAATCAAATTTTGCCACTTACAAGTGAGTTTCCTCCTGAAAGAGTAGTGAATTTTACCACCCTTACATAAAATCCATATCTACCATTCCCTACAGTAATATAATTTTTTATTATGCTTACATGTTAATCATGCCTAAGTGATGATTTTTACTGCTCATGTGAACTAAAGTTTCTCCTACCTGTAGTGTTGGCATTATTTGCCACTTACACATGCAAATGAAGTTTAATGACATGTAATGGCATGTAATTTTTTTGCTCCTACATGAAAACAATTTTCACTTGTAAGGTCAGTGATTTTTGCTACCGAAGCAACATACCCCCATATGTAAGGGTGGTGAATTTTGCCGCCCATGCAAATATTATGTCAAATTTAATAACTCTAGAAAATTTTGAATTTTTGCTTTTTTGAGCTTGCTTTCCTCTAGTTTTTTAGCTTGCTCACAATTTATCCCTTTCAAGTGCATCCCCATAGATGTGATCATCAACATGCAGGTTTCCCAGATTGCTAGTATTTCCCCTAATTGCATGATCATGGATTTTGTTGCAGTTTCTTCCATGGATCTTTCTTCATCGAAATACTCTTGATAAAATCTCTTTCAAATGATAGATCTTTCTCTAAAGAAGTCAAAGACAATGAAGTATAAATATCAATGTGTTTTTCCAATCACCTCGGTAACTTTTAATGTCGATGACATTAGAGATACAAAGATTGGTCATGTGGACATGGTTGAGTTTTTGGAAAGAACTAGGTCGAGCAATCCCAGTTCTAAAATGAAGAAGATAATCAAAAGTAATATTCATCTGCTATCTTCTTTTCTTGTAGTGGCTCACAACATAGAATTCATCCTTCAGTGTGCTTAGTTCTATAATAAAGATACTAGGGTTGTGTCAGATGCTAGTGGTAGTGTGATAATCAGATTGGATCTAGAATTCATTGATAAAGTGTTCATGTGCCCTCCTACTATAAAAGTGATAAATCTTGACTTTATTGAGGCACAAAGAGAATATGATAAAGATCCTAAAAAAGTGAAGAAATTAATCAACAATAAATAACTTAAGACTCTAAGGGAAAATTTGTCAAGGTGGCCATGAAGTTTTCCAAGGAGTGAATTTTTAGAAGAAGTTGGTGATCTGATAACTCTTCTCAGTAGGGTAAGAGGTTTGTCCTTTTCCTCCTAATTTCATGAGTGGATGTATCCCTTCATCAAGATAATTCTCCAAGGCAAAAAAATCATCTTCTAGGGAGAACAAGTCAGTAATGCTCTACATGAGCAATTAATGAAAGTATCCACTACCTTTAAAATCTACATGACTTCCTACCTGGTGTATATTGCAGCTTCGATGAGTACCTTTCTAGGTTTAACATTAGAAGGAGATAGGAGAGTAACCCCAATGTATCAATACTACTATCAATTAACATTAAAGGGTTCTATTCATCATTTTAGGAGAGTAAATGATGATTTCTTTGCATCATTTTTGTAATGCTCAATTGAAATCAAGAAGAATGTCGGATGAGGCCTGGGCAGTTGTGAATGATTTTGGATGTATGTTCTTGAAATTTCCTTCTTTTTCATACCTATGGGTTAGATTTTTCAAAGGTCATCTTATATGCTTCCAAGATTCCCTTCAGACAAATTAGTCTTGATGAAGCTATGGAGGCAAATAATTTTCATACATAATAAATGGATGGAACTCAAGAAGCCCAGTTGTAGGTTCCCATTTGAAATTGGTATGTTTTCAATGTTCACCACTAGGAAAGCTAATATTATGGAAACTAAAATGTAGCTCGTAACCATGAAGTAGTTTAAAATAAGACCAAATTTTGATTACAAGGGTGTAAAGGACATAATCAAGAAAAAAACCCAATTTCATGAACCTATGATTGAAGATGTTTGGGTAGATTTGAGGACAACAAAAGATGTCAGGAAAATGGACTACAATAGGTTATCTATTAAACAAATAGAATATTTGGGAATTGATGATATCCTTAAGAATTTAGTGGATGATAGATATTTGATTAGTGATAGATACAATGTTAAACAGGTTGCCAATGCCCCTCTTCCCCCAATCCAATGGTCACAAAAGGAGCTGACTTCTTTAAGGAAAAGATTTGAACCAATATTAATAAACACCAATAATTGGTTAGAAAATAAAGGAATCACTTTGAAAGAATTCATCATAGGTTCAGAAGCTATTTCAAGAGGAAACAAGAAGAAGAGCAGAAAATATGACAAAGAATAAAAGTGATGTTCCTTCTTCTTCCAAGCCACATAAGCCTAAAATCATATTTGTGATGAAGAAGTCAAAAGTTATGAAAAAAGAGTTAGAAATAGAAGATGTGGAGGTTGAGAAACAAAGTGTTGTATAACCAGTGATAGAATAGATGGAGACTAACGATAGGCCTATAGATCAATGAGGAGAGGAAACTTTGTCTCCATAAGAGAATGTGCAACAAGGAATAGGAATCTCTTCTTCCCTACCTAACACACCCGTTGTAGTCCCTTCACCTACTTCTCCAATTAATGTTCCCTCTTCTTCTAAAATGATTTTTGACAACCTTCATAGCACTTTTGAAAATATTCTCCATTCTTTAGGGTCAATTTCCAATTTATCGTCCCCATCTTTTGATATTGGAGATGGTTCTACTTTTGATCACTTAGTAAAAGGTGTAGTTTTTACTGAGACTCCACCTATTGTTTCCACTACTTGTGTAAGTATAGCTTTGATGATGCCAATAATGGAGATAGATCCAAATGTAAGTAATTTTATGCTTCCACTATGGTTATTAGCTTACACTCTCAAAAGGAAGAAACAAACCATCTCTCCAGATGAATTTGATTTCAATAAGTTGATGCTAGTAAAAGCCAAGGCTCTAAAGAAGCCAAAGGTTCTTTCAAAAATGATTGGGGATAAGTGACACAAATTTCTAGAAATTGTAAGACCTCTGTAAGATGTAATAATTGAAAATTTGGATATAATCAATTACTCTATCTCTAGATTTAAATTAGGTAAGATAACTCATGAGAGCACCAAGAGTGATATGTATTCAGCCATGGACATCTTGATTCATAAATTTGATAGAGAGAAAGAAATGAAGGATTGCTACAAAGCAATGGTGGAGCAATTAACTATTGTGGTCATGAGAATCACTTTCACTTTAGAAACGGTAGCTCCTAAGGCCATTTTTATAAAAGACCCCATTATTCAGAAAGTGGAAAAGATCTACCTCAAGGGAAAAGTACTTGAAGATTACTTGGACAAGATGTGTGCATAAGGAGTTTCCTTACTCACAGAGTTATCTAAAAAGATAGATAAAATGATAAAAATAAGAGAACTTGATGATCTCATTAATGTTATTTCTCAAGATATTGAAAGCAATGAAAAATATCTTGATAAATGGATGGATATGAGGAAACTAAAAATAAGCACCCTAATATCCATTGGTGTCATTATTGATAGGGACTCTTACACTAAAACTAAAGAGGCATTAAAATATAGGAGTTGGGTGCTTAGAGAGTTGATCAGTGACCTCGAATCTTCAAAGAAACTCAGTGATCAAAGTGATGTTAGTATTTTTCAAAAATTGGAGGAGCTACCTTGTAGACTTTCATCACAAGATAACCAATTCCTTTTATCAAAATAAATGATTCTAGAATTTGAAGGTATGTTCCAAAAAGAATTTGAAGATAAGACATTTTTAATAAACTTTATGGACAATATTTTGGATAATTAGTTAACTCTAGATAATATGAAGACCAAGTTAGCTAGTCATGACAAATCAGTCACATCAATAAAAAATTCCATGGTCAGAGCTAAGATGATTTTCAAAAACACTGTTAATCTAGACAATATCGGGATGCAGGTGGCTTTCACTATGTACGATACTCACATGAAGAAAGATGGGGATACAAATTGAATCAATTTTCCTTTTATTTAATTTTCACTTCTTAGATGTACTTTTACAACTACTCTAGACATTTTTACATGTACTTTTTGTGTATGTAATTACATGTAAAAATATGGAAATTCCAAAGTCAACAAGGACTCCTATCTTTGACTAGGTCAAAGTAGTTGGGTTTTTCCCAAAAATCCTTAAGGCTTCTCCCTATAAATAAAGATGGCCTCTTTTGTAATAGATATCTCTAAGTTATTTGAAGCAAAACTCTACCAAAATTGAAAGTCATTTTGAGACTTTGAGCTCAGATTATAAATCAAATTTCATTAGGTGAATGAGAAAGCAAGTGACCTTTCAAACTTTATGTTGAAATAACTTGTGTTATGTAGGAAATTATTCTTATGTCCTTTTCCTAGTATAATCTTATCTATCTAATCAAATAAGTAGAGCAAGTGAAAATAATTTGGGAGATGTTCTAAAGCTAATTATGGAGACTTTGTGCTACTATAATTGTCTTTAGTTTGTGTTTTAGTGTTTTAGAACAAAGGATATTTGAAAGGATTTGAAATACTTTTATTTTTTGTAATTTTATACTTTGTTGTAGTTTTTGGTGAAGACTTTAGGCTGCACCTCATTCTACTATGATATAAGTAATAAATTAGTAAGAGAAACAATGATAGACTTTGTGCTCTCGTGGGTTTCTTGTGGATTCAGTTAATATCAGAGAAGTTTTCCTTTATTTTATGAACATCATTTTTGAAAAAAGAGAAATGGATGATATGATCTCACCCCTGAGTTAATATTTAGTATAAGTTAAGTTTGTGATAGTTTATAGGGAGCCTCCCCTTGCTAAGAGGAGAGATTTATCTCATTGCACTATGGTTGATATAACTATTTTGTCTTGAGTTAGTTGGTGAAAAAATATTCACCCAACAACTTTTGGTGACTCTGATAGGAAAGAACGTGCAATTTGAAGCTTCACATTTCAAATTGAAGCATTTCTAGTTCTTTTCCATTTTACATTCTTGTAGAACCATGGTATACGTGAAGCTAGAGAGCTCAAGGTATTGTTGATACTATATTTGAGTTGGTGTAACAAAATAATTTTGATCATTTTCCTCCAAGATCTCACCTTCAGTGAACCAAGAGTTTTTCTCCTACCAACATCAGGTGTCCAATACCCGATGAAGCTTCTAGTTTTACTACTAGCAGAGCTTTGTCTATACATACTCCACAAAGGTTTCTTATCCTTCCTTTTAATCATCATATCATGGTAGCCCAAGGCCCTTAGGGTAACACTTTTGGCCCCCTAAATCTAACCCCATCTTTACATGAAGTACCTCATAGTTTAAGAAAGAATTTTCCCAAGTTATATGGTGATGGGAAAGTTTAACTTGATGAGCATATTTCAACTTTTTGCATAACCTATGGTGTGATAAGCATTGAATATGAAGATATAGAAGTAAGACTATTTGTAGAAACATTGCAAGGCACTATCATAGATTGGTTTTATCATCTTCAAGCTCAGACTATAACTGATTGGAACACTCTCAAGGCCATGTTTAAGGCTAGGTCAAAACTTGTAGAAGATGCACATGCCTTGTTGGCTTAGCTTATGCAAATGAAAAAAGAGACTCTTGAGCCTATGTGAGACTTCATTGCTAAATTCAATAAGCTAAGGAATAGGATTCCTATAATTACTCAGCCAACACCAGAAAATATTAAGTGTTTCTTCATCAATTCTCAACTTCCCAAAGTGAGTTTTCTATTGAAGTGGGTTAGCCCTATATATATTTCTATAGCTCATATTTTGGCTACGAAGGTCGAAGATGATCTTATCCTAGAAAGTAAGATAAGAAAAGATTCTAATAAAAATAAATTTTCCTCATCTGTTGAAAGTTATTCGACAAGCACCACTGATCTTATGGTACAAATTTTAGCAAATGAATTGATAGCTATAAAATGGAAAATGTCCCAAGGTATGTCTACCCATCCTTCCTATAGAGATATACCAAGGAGGACATTTTATAACAAATCATATTAAGGAAATGCTACCAAAAATCAAGGGCAATCTAATCATCTTCCTCCCATATAAGGGAAGCTTGCCATTGAAGCAACACTGGTCAACTTAGTTGTTAATTATCATGAAGCTGAATATGATCTCTCTTTCCAACCTAAGTTAGAACAAGAAGATGATGCTAATGTTTTTGTCGAAGGAGAAGAATAATTAGCCAGTGACTCCAACATTGATTTTCTAAATTACCAAGATGAAGCTACAAAAAAGGGAGAAGTGTTTGATGGATCATATGTTGTTTTTACTAGGTCCCAAAACTAGTCAACTCAAAAAGATGATAAGGGAAAAGTAGGAGTAGAACCTCAGCCATTGATCTTAATTGCTAAATGGGGGACTTCACTACCTTTCTAATCAAAGGACCTAGTGACCAATAAGAAAGTAAGTACCTCAAACAATCTTGTACCTTCTACTTCTATTTATCAAACAAGTACCACATCAAATAAAAACTATAATGATGGACTTCCTTCCTTTATTTCTATTTTATTTTAGTTATTCTACATAATTGATCATGCTAGGAAGACCAATATCCAAAATTTTGAAGTTGATTACTTACAAGCAAATCCTAAATAGTTTGATAGGTTAGCTGAATACATAAAAAATAAAACTATCCCTACAAGACAAGATTTTATAAAAGTGACTTATGATCCCCCAAAGAACAAATCCACCCAAAATAATCTTGTCGCTACTCCTATTGTTGCCCCCAAAAAAATATAACCTTTCTATGTTTCTCTATTGATAAATGGTCATAAGTTAAGCAACTGTATAATAGACTCTAGAGCATCTGATAATGTTATGCCCACAAGGGTAGAAAATTCTCTTGGTCTTACCTTAACTAAGACTTTTGGGAGATGTTTATTCATGGAAAACAATCAAGTACCACTTTTGGGTCAAATCAAAGATGCCCAATTTATATTTGTAGCTTTTTCAGATAAAAGGATTAAGATGATACTCTTAGTGGCCAATGTTCTAGCTTCCTATAGCATTCTGCTCAGACATAATTTTTGTAAGGATGTAGGTGGAGAGTTGAACATGGATCTATCTAAAGCAAGGATACATGTTGAACACATCATATAAAAGTTGCTTCCTAAAAAAGAGTCAAAATATATTGTTACCCAAATGTCAAACCCTGAAGCTCAAATTTTGTTTGAATCCTTGGGAATGAGTAATTATTTTCTATCCACTAAATATGTTTTTAGCTCATCAGATGAAAGTTTATTAGGTGATAATTTAGAAAATTTAGACAAAAAATTAGAAGAATTTTTAGAGAAAAGTTTAGGTAAAAAGGAATCTTCCCTTACTAACAAAGAGAAATCTTTAAGAAGATAAAATTATAATGATGTTTGGATTTTAGAATTTGATGGTAGCTACTCTTATACTGGTTATAGATCTAGAATTGTTTTTATATCCCCATAAGGAGATATTTTTTCTTACTCATATACATTGCAATTTGACAATACCAACAACACCGCTAAATATGAATCATTGTTACTCAGATTAAAATTTGCTCGTGCTAAAGGTGTTAAATATCTTCATGCTCGAGGAGATGCTGAATTGGTGGTTTATCATGTAAGAAGTCTGTACCAAACCAAAAATGAAAGACTGTGACATTATCACAATCTTGTATGGGATTGCATGGAAATTTTTGATGCTTTCAATATTTCTACAATACCAAGAGAGTTTAATAAATGTGTAGATTCATTGGTTATCTCCACAACCCTCATGGTTCCTCATAAATATTTCAAAAGGAAAAAGTACACTATTGAGCTGGTCTTTCAACTAAGTGTACCTGATAATGCCAATCATTGGCAGGTGTTTAATGGTGACAATCAAATCATTACTTTTTTGGAAAAGATGGATAGCTTTGAGGAGCTTTATTTTGAAGGCAATGACTCTCCACCATAGGAATTAGTTCTTGAAATAGATTCACAAACTGGTGAAGATTTTATTCAACTCAAAGGGAATAAAATTCCAAAAGGTTTGGTTTCTCTTGAGAAGTTATTTGATAAGCATGATAGGTATATCAAGCAACGATAAATGGATTCAAGTTCCTCCAAGGAGTTTGATCAAATAAATTTGAGTACAAAAGAAAATCCCAAAATGGTCAACATTGGGAAATATTGCACTTCTGATGAAAAGTTCAAATTCATTACTCTTCTTCACCATTACATTGATGTTTTGGTGTATTCTTATGATGATTTAAAATCTCTCAAGCCTAAAGAAATTTGGCATGAAATTCTTCTTAAAGTTGGGTCATTGCTTCACAAGTAGAAAAAAAATTAATACAATCCTAAAATATCAGGTACCATCCTTTCAGAGATTTAGAAGATGTTGAATGCAAGAATAGTTTTTTCAATTCATCATTCCACTTGGATCATGAACATAGTTCTTGTAAGAAAAAAGAATGGAGAGATTCATATTTGTGTTGATTTCAGGAATCTCAATCAATCTTCTCTAAAGGAAAACTATCCTCTACCTATCATGGATAAAGTATTGCAAATAGTAACCAACTCAAAAATGTTATCTATGTTAAATGGTTTTTCTAGGTATAATCAAGTGGAAGTTAATGAAATAGATCAACATAAAACCACTTTCACTACACCTTGGGGCACATTTGCATATCACAGAATACCTTTTGGTTTGATTAATATTGATGCCACATTTTAGAGAGTAATGGACCTTACCTTCAGAGATGAAATAGGGAAGTTCATTATGGTATATCTTAATGATTTGACTATATTCTCAAAACATCATCCTGATCATGTGCTTCATTTACAACAAGTGCTGGAATGTTGTCAGCAAAATGGTATTTCTCTCAATCCAAAGAAGTCAATTTTTAGGGCTACATAAGGTAAAATTATCAATCAAATTATATCCCAAGAAGACACAAAAATCAACTTAGAAAGAGTCAAATCTATCCAAAATCTTACTCTACCTGCTAGTAAGACTGCAGTTCATTCTTTCTTTGGAAAGGTGAATTTTCTATGAAGGTTCATTTCTAAATTTGTAGAGAAAACTTACCACATTATTGACATGATGAAGGGTAAATCTACTTTCCATTAGACTACAGAAGGTAAAATAGCGTTTGAAGATATTAAAAAGGCTATTGCTCATGCCCCAATCTTGGTTTGTCCAGATTATAACAAAGACTTCATAGTATACCGCTATGCTTTTGAACATACACTTTCAGGCATTTTGGTTCTGTAGAATAAAGAAGGTGTGGAATCTCCCATATCATTTATGAGTTGTCCCCTCAAAGCTCATGAATTGAAATATTTAAACATAGAGAAACATTCTTATGCTTTGGTTAAGGTGTTAAAACATTTTCAATTCTATATCCTAAATTCACATACTATTGTTCTAGTGCTCGATACAACAATAAAGTCTATTATAACCCAACAAGAGTTTGATACAAAAATGGGAAATTGAATTTATAAAATTCAAGAGTTTTATCTTGATATAAAAACTACTAATCTTGTGTGGGGAAGTGGTCTATGCCAATTAATTATTGATAACATACCAAAAGAAATAAGACATGAAGAAGCAGAGATTGAAGACATGCCTACAGTTCTCTTTATCACTACTACTGATGAGTGGTATTCCAATATCACTCATTTTCTTACTTATGGTGAGTGTTCTACCCATATGTCTTATAAATAAAATATAAACATTAAGTTGAAATCTGCTAACTATGTCTTGTGGGACAATGGTTTATACAAAAGAAGCCTTGATGGGGTATTTCTTCGTTACGTGGATAAAGTGCAAAAAAGTAAACTTTTGGAGTCCTTCCATAATTTGGATTGTGGAGGAAATTTGTATACACTTGTAATAGCTCAAAAAATTCTATGAGCTAGATACTATTGTCTTGCACTATTTCAAGATGCGTACAATTGGGTATGTAGGTGTGAGTTATGTCAACAGTTCATTGGGAAACCCAAGTTGGCTACATTAACTCTCAAGTCGGTGGTGATTGAAGAACCTTTTAAGCAATGGGGTATTTATTTAATTGGCACCATGAACCCATCCTTAAGTTCCAGACATAACTATGTTCTCACCTTAATAGATTATTTTACCAAGTGGGTGGATGCCATTCCAATTAAGCATGTTACTTCAAAAGTAGTATGTAATTTCCTTAAGGAAAATATTGTTTCCCAATTTAGAGTTACAAATAAGATTATAGAGGATAATTCCACTTGTTTCTCTTCTCATGAGATTAATGACTTTTGCTACAATCATCAGATTATTCCTTCCCACTCATCAGACTACTATCCACAAGGAAATGGTTAGGCGGAATCAAGTAACAAGAATTTGTTACTATTATCAGGAAACTAGTAGATGATAATCAGAGAACTTGGCATAAAGTGTTGTTTGATGCTTTATGGGTAGATAGGATTATGCATAAGAGGGAAATAGTAATGTCACCATTTCAACTTTTGTATGGCCTGAATGCAGAGATACCAATTACCCTAGAACTACTAGCACTGAAATTGGCAAAGGTAGTAAAAGATAAAACTTTTGAAAATTTTATTGATAAGAGAATCATGTATCTAACTGAGTTAAAAGAGTAATGAACTATGGTAGTGGACCATATTTCTAAACATCAAAATTGGGTAAGGAAATTCTTCGACAAGAAATCAAGGATTCACGAGTTTTATATTGAAGATCAAGTATTGCTATGGGACAAGAGGAGAGAACCAAAAGGAATGCATAGAACATTTGATTCCTTGTGGAGAGGTCCATTCGCCATTCATCAATTCAGTGGTGAAAATAGTTTCTTACTAGAATATCAAGATGGAACACCATTATCACTACCTAATAGTGGGAAACATGTGAATTACTTCAATCCTTGAAGTATCAGATAAGTTCATTTGTACATTTGAATAGTTTTTATTTTTATTTTGTTCATTTGTTTAGCTTTTGGTGTCTTTTTATTTTTGGTAGCTTGACTCCATGGCCCAATGGCATGGATGAAGGCACCTAGAGACTATATTATACTCCCTTCAATCATTTCAAAGTACAATCAATGGAAGTTCCCTAGGTGGAGCCAGCTATTATTCTCAAAATCAGCCACACTCATTTTTGTGGACAACCCCTGCAAAACTTATCCTTTTCATAATCCTCACTCTAAATTCATTGCTCAAGGAAAGTTTCTCTTATTTTCAAGTGAAGTTGAATAACATCTTGGGAAAGTTTACAACACCCCCTCATCATGAATTCTCAAAAATGTGAAACTTGTTGTAGTCTTGATCTAATTAGAATGTCAAATTTTGATCATTTTTAAGGTGTTAAGAATTTTCCTTTTCCCCATGCATTGGGAGCATTTATTGCTACTTCTACATTTTTTTGATGTTCTTCATGCAATAGTGGCATTTTTTGCCATTGATACATGTTTTTCCCCTAGCACATGCTCAGGTGGTGATTTTTTTTGCCTGTGCATGTTTTTCCCCTCTCCAACAAGGGTGGTAATTTTTGCCACCTGAGCACAAGCTTTCATAAATCTTGAAACTCATGTGGCATTTATGGCCATGCATGCCAAGTTGGTGAAAATTGTTTTGGGGATTTTTATTGCCATTTGATTGTTGTTTTTATCATTTTAAGTTGTTTTCTCCTCCACCCTGCAATCATTTTACCATGCAGAGGAGTAGGATTATGAATTCACTAACTTTGAGCTTAGAATTTTAAAATTACCAAGTAAGTTTTACTTTTTAGTCTTTTTACTTCTAGGTTTTTGTTTTTTATTTTATTTTCCTTTAAGTTTAATTTTTTCTTGTTTTTTCTTTTTAGGTTTTGTTTTATATAGTTCATCCCCCCTTATTTTGTTTTTTTACCTTAGTGAGCCTCGATGGCTAAAAACATCAAAACCCTAGTGCATGTAAAACTAGTTTCGACCTAACCTATGTTTTCTCATCATTTGAAAATAGCTTCCATCACCTCTCCAAACAAGTCTACTAGGCAAAAACCTAAAAAATAAAATTACACTACTTACAAGTTAGTTTCCTCCTATAAGAGCGATGAATTTTAGAGCCCTTACACAAAATCCCATCTCTACCATTCCTTATAGTAGTGGTATTTTTCACTGTACTTACACATTAATCATGCCTAAGTAGTAATTTTTGTCACTCATGTGAATTGAATTTTCTCCTACCTATAGTGTTAGCATCTTTTGCTACTTCCACATGCAAATGAAGTTTAACAACATGTAATGGTGTCATATTTCACTACTCTTGCATGAAAACAATTTTAACCTATAAGGTTGGTGACTTTCACCACTAAAGAAACATACCCCCATATGTAAGGGTGGGAAATTTTACTACCCGTGTGAATATTCTCTCAAATTTCCTAACTCTAGAAAATTTTGAAGTTTCACCTTTTTGAGCTCACTTTTCTCTAGTTTTTTACCCTGCTCACACTTTAGCCCTTTAAAGCACATCCCCATATATGTGATCATCAACATGTAGTTTTCCTAAATTGATGGTATTTCCCCTAATTGCATGATCATGGCTTTTGTTGCAATTTATTCTGTGGATCCTTCTTCATCGACATCCTCTTGATAAAAGCTCTTTAAGATGACAGAGCTTTCTTTGAAGAAGTTGAACGCAATGAAGTATAAATATCAAAGTGTGTTTCCAATCACCTCAGTAACTTATAATGTTGATGACATTAAAGATATAGAGATTGGTTATGTGGACATGGCTACGTTTGTGGAAAGAACTAGGTCAAGTAATCCTAGTTCCAAAATGAAGAAGATAATCAAAAGTAATATTCATCTGGTATCTTCTTTTCCTATAGTGGTTCACAACATAGAATTTGTCATTTAGTGTGCTCACTTCTATAATAAAGATACCAGGGCTATGTTGGTTGCTAGTGGCATTGTGATAATCAAACTGGATCCAAAATTCATTAATAAAGTGTTCATGTGCCCTCCTACTATAGAAGTGATCAAGCTTGACTTTGTTAAGGCAAAAAGAGAATATGACAAAGATATTGAAAAAGTGAAGAAAGTAATCAACAATAAATGGCTCAAGACTCCAAGGGCAAATTTTTCAAGGTGGCCATGAATTTTTCCAAGGAGCAATTTTTTTTAAAAAGTTGGTGATCTGATAACTCTTCTCAGCAGGGTAAGAGGTTTGCCCTCTTCCTCACAATTTCATGAGTGGATGTATCCCTTCTTACAGATAATTATCCAAGGTAAATAAATCATCTTCTAGGGAGAACAAGTTAGTAATGCTCTACACAAGCAATTGATGAAGGTATCCACTACCTTTAAATTTTACATGACTTCCTACTTGGTGCATATTATAGCTTCGATGAGAACCTTTCTAGGTTTAACATCAAAAAGAGATAGGAGAGTAACCCTAGTGTATCAATACTACTCTCAATTAACATTGAAGGGTTCTATTCATCATTTTAGGAGAGTAAATGATGATTTATTTATAGTATTTTGTGTCTCTTTGATCCTCAATTAGAATAAAGAAGAATGTCAGATGAGGCCTGGGCAGTTGTGAAAGATTTTGGATGTATGTTCTTGTAATTTCCTTCTTTTTCATACCTATGGGTTGGATTTTTCCTAGGTCATCCTTATATGCTTCCAAGATTCCCTTTGAAAAAATTGGTCTTGATGGAGCTATGTAGGCAAATAATTGTCATACATAATAAATAAATAGAACTCAAGAAGCCCTATTTCAAGTTCCCAATTGAAATTAGTAGGTTTTCAGTATTAACCACTGGGAAAGCTAAAGTTATGGAAACTAAAATGTAGCTCATAACCATGAAGTAGTTGAAAAGAAGACCAAATTTTGATTACAAGGGCGTAAAAGGACATAATCAGGAGAAAAACCCAATTTCATGAACCTATGATTGAAGATGTTTGGGTAGATTTGAGGACAGTAGAAGATGTAAGGAAAATGGACTATAGTAGGTTATCTCTTGAGCATATAAAATATCTAAGACTTGCTGATATCCCCAAGAATTTAGTGGATGATAGAGATTTGATTAATGATAGATATAATGCTGAATAGGTTGCCAATGCCCCTCTTCCCCCAATCCAATGGTCACAAAAGGAACTGACTTCCTTAAGAAAAAGATTTGAACCAATATTAACAAACACTAATAATTGGTTAGAAAATAAAAGAATCACTTTGAAAGAATTCATCATAGGTTCAGAAGCTAAATTTCAAGAGGAAACAAGAAGAAAAGCAAAAAATAAGATAGAATAAAAGTGATGTTCCTTCTTCTTCCAAGCCACATAAGCCTAAAATCATATTTGTGATGAAGAAGTCAAAAGTTATGGAAAAAGAGTTAGAAATAGAAGATGTGGAGTTTGAGAAACAAAGTGTTGCAGAACCAATGATGGAATAGATGAAGACTAATTATAGGCCTACAGATCAATAAGGAGAGGAAACTTTGTCTCCATAAGAGAATGTGCAACAAGGAATAGGAATCTCTTCTTCCCTACCTAACACATCCATTATAGTTCCTTCACCTACTTTAATTAATTTTCCCTCTTCTTGATCACTCTCTTCTTCCAAAATAATTTTTGACAACCCTCATAGCACTTTTAAAAATATTCTTCATTCTTCAGGGTTAATTCCTAGTTTGTCATCCCCATCTTTTGACATCAGAGATGGTTCTACTTTTGATCACTTAGTAAAAGGTGTAGTTTTTACTGATACTCCACCTATTATTTCCACTACTTATGCAAGTACAACTCTGATGACATCAATAATGGAGATAGATCCAAATGTAAGTACTTCTATACTCCCACCATGGTTACAACTTACACTCCTAAAAGGAAGAAACATGCCATCTCTCCAAATGACTTTGATTTTAATAAGCTAATGCTAGTGAAATCCAAGGCTCTAAATAAGCCAAGGCTCTAAATAAGCCAAGGCTCTAAATAAGCCAAGGATTCTTTCAAAAATGATTGGGGATAAGGGACACAAATTTTTAAAAATTACATGACCTCCACAAGATGCAATCACTAAAAATTTGGATATAACTGATTAATCTATCTCTAGAGTTGAATTAGGTAAGATAAATCATGAGAGCACCAAGAGTGATATGCAGCCAGCCATGGACATCTTGATTTAGAAATTTTATAGAGAGAAAGAAATGAAGGATCACTACAAAGCGATGGTGGAACAATTGACTACTGTGTTCAGGAGAATCACTTTCACTTCAAAAATGGTAGCTCCTAAGGTCATTTATATAAAAGACCCCATTATTCAGAAAGTGAAAAATACATACCTCAAGGGAAAAGTACTTGAAGAGTACTTGGACAAGATGCGTGCACAAGGAATTTCCTTTCTCACATAGTTATTTGAGAAGATAGATAAAATGATAAAAATAAGAGAAGAAATTGATGATCTCATTAATGCTATTTCTCAAGATATTGAAAGCACTGAAAAGTATCTTGATAAATGGATGGATATAAGGAAACTAAAAATAAGAACCCTAATATCCATTGGTGTCGTCACTGATAGGGACTCTTACACTAAAACTAAAGAGGCATTAAAATATAGGAGTGAGGTGCTTAGAGAGTTTATCAGTGACCTCAAATCTTCTAGGAAACTCCATGGTCAAAGTGATGTTAGTATTTTTCACAAATCAAAGGAGCTACCTTGTAGACTTGCATCACAAGATAACCAATTCCTTTTAGTAGAAAAAATGATTCTAGAATTTGAAGGTATGATCCAGAAAGAATTTGAAGATAAGACATTTTCAATAAACTCTGTGGACAACATTTTGGATAATCAGTCAACTCTGGATAATGACAAATTAGTCACAATAGTAAAAGATGTCATGGTCAGAGCTAAGATGATTTTCAGAAACACTGTTAATCCAGACAATATCAGGATGCAGGAAGCTTTCACTATGTACGATGCTCACATGAAGAAAGATGGGGATACAAATTGAATCAATTTTCTTTTGATTTAATTTTTTCTTCTTAGATGTACTTTTTCAACCACTCTGGACATTTTTACATGTCCTTTTTGTGTATGTAATTAAATGTAAAAATATGGAAAGTCTAAAGTCAACAAGGTCTCCTATCTTTGACTAGGTTAAAGTAGTTGGGTTTTTCCCAAAAATCTTCAAGGCCTCTCCCTATAAATAAAGAGGGCCTCTTTTGTAATAGATATATCTGAGTTATTAGAATCAAAACTCTACCAAAATTGAAAGGCATTTTGAGACTTTGAGATTAGATTGTAAATCAAATTTCATCAGGTGAATGAGAAAGAAAGTGACCTTTCAAACTTTGTGTTGAAATAACTTGTGTTATGTAAGAAATTTTTCTTATGTTTTTTTCCTAGTATAATCTTATCTATCTAATCAAATAAGTAGAGTAAGTGAAAATAATTTGGGAGATGTTCTGAAGCTAATTATGGAGACTTTGTGTTACTATAATTGTCTTTAGTTTGTGTTTTAGTGTTTTAGAACAAAGGATATTTTAAAGGTTTTATAATACTTTTATCTTTTTCAATTTTATACTTTGTTGTAGTTTTTGATGAAGACTTTGGGCCACACCTCATTCTACTATGATATAAGTCATAAATTAGTAAGAGAAGCAACAATAGACTTTGTGCTCCCATGGGTTTCTTGTGGATTCAGTTAATATCAAGGAAGTTTTCCTTTGTTTTGTGAACATCATTTCTAAAAAAAGAGAAATGGATTATATGATCTCACCCCTGAGTTAATATTTAGTATAGGTTAATTTTGTTATAGTTTATAGGGAGCCTCCCCTTGTTGAGAGGAGAGATTTATCTCATTGCACTGTGGTTGATATAACCATTTTATTTTCAGTTAGTTGGTGACAAAATATTCACCCAATAGAGTCCATTTTTCTACCTTAGGCTCATGTATAATCATCCCCATGCCCTTATCTATGTTGGGCCTACCTTTGATTAATTATTGGTATAATTTGGGGCATTTCTTAACCTTGTGTGTTCTTTGATAATACCCACACATTGGATTTGTGGGTAGCTACACTGATATTTATTAATCAAACCACATTTATAACATGATCATAGTGGGATCCTTACTCTACCACATCCACCACCTCACCCTTAAGTACCTCTTTACATCTCATAGCCTATATTCTACTAGTTATATCCCTCATTTCTTTGGGCTCCCTACCCTCTTAATTCTATCTTTGCCTACCATGTGCCTCTCCCCATGTTTTCACACATCTCATTGATTATGCAACAATTAACCTATAGACACCAAAATTATGCCACACACACGTGCATAAATCCCTATGTATAAACCCCCCTTAAGCCCATTTTAATAATAAAAATTAATCTCCCTAACCCATACTTTTACCCCTCACACATTTCATTAAATTAAAACACTTAATTAAGTTAATTAAAACCCCTATTGCCACCTTACTTGGCCACCTCACCCTATGACTAATTCTCACTTGATGAGTCACCTCAAGACCTAGTCCCCTCATCATAACTACCCAAGACTTATTCCCACTTCCAAACTAAATTCCTAAACAAATACTTCCTTCCTAACCTCTTATTTTTACCATTTTATAATGGGTATCACACTTGGCATGAAAAACAATAGAGAATAGGACAAAAATAGTAAGGTTTACCTATTCTAGGGCCACTGACATCAGTCAACCCATGGTCAATGTCAATGGGATTACTGACATCAATAATATAAGCCAAGCCCCAACCTAAATTTTAGGTCAACAAAAATTAAGAAAATTGATTCTTTTGATATCTAGACTGTCAACATTCTATTTTTGACATCTTGGCTTACAATCACCTTGCATAAGTTAATCATAATCAACAACTGAGCTCTTGAGGACTAATAACAACTACTTGTTCTCTCTATTCAGGGATTTAGGTTTAGACTCCCTATTAGGGAACATCAATCTGACACTTATCATTTAGAGGCCACCAAAGCTAAGTACATCACTTATATTTTAGGTCATTTAAACATTTATTTTGCTATTCTTCTTTATATCTACTTTGCATTACTTTACACACTTCTAACCGTGACCCATGAGGGAGGTATAAATCCTCCTCACTTGTTTCCCCTTAACTTGAAATTACCAAACCTCTGACCAAACCTACCCAAGCCATGATCTCTCTTTCTTAACTCTCCCAACCTCCCTGACTTGATCCAAAACCATTTCCCAGACTCAAAAAAACCATTTATAGGCTCTTAGACAATTATTGCCATACTAACCTCAGCAACCTAACCAACATCGATAACCTCACTACCAACCTTAGTAGTATAACTGATATCGATCACTCC
Organism: Torreya grandis; assembly: GCA_037957365.1. Classification (NCBI taxonomy): domain Eukaryota; kingdom Viridiplantae; phylum Streptophyta; class Pinopsida; order Cupressales; family Taxaceae; genus Torreya; species Torreya grandis. Next base: position 1,869,685 of record JARHVA010001543.1, on the reverse strand, counting down.
CCTATTGATGTCTGCGATTATGGATTCACTAGCCTTTGCAAAACCTACCTAGACAACTTCTATAATAAAAACAAAATACCTCACCTATACCCTATCACTCTCTGTTGCATATAGGTTTTTAATAATGGTAATCTTATCTCCTTTTCACTCTCTCTTTACCTCTCTTTTAGTTATTTATTATTCTTTTATCTCTTAAAAGTGAACTATCATCTCTAGGGAAGTTTCACACTTCCTAGAACAAGCACGTAGTTTGGCAGCCCACTCATTTATTTGCTAACAAACATCTTATGGTAGTGCTTTCTTACTTGTAGGTAGTCCTTCCTAGCCAAAGATGAGTGCTCAAAACATCTGGATATGGTGCAAAAACCAAATCCAATTTTCATTCTAATCACTTATCCCCATCCTTCTTTTTGTTTTCCTTTAGACTTAAAATAGACAATTTAGAGAAACATTTTTGGCATGCCCGGTGGGACCTTGGAGTTTTCCTTGGGTTCATTTCTTGTTTTAAACATTCATATAGGTGCATTATAGTTAAAATTTCATTTCTTACACTTCCTCCTTCTCTTTTCTCTTAAAAATGAAAAATTCAATATCTTATTCTCTATGTAAAAAGCATTAAACTAAAATTTTCTTTCTTTTCTCCTTGCCTTTAAAATCAATTTGTCATTAAAATTTACAAGAAAAAAGAGAATACCTTATTTAATTAATATTACATGCACATTAAGATAGATAAGTTCATACTCTATTCCTATTTCCTCTCTATTTTCATTTGAATCTAAATATTTTAGATTAGGGTTTAAAACTTACTGCATTTCATAGTTTGCTTGTTGCATATTAACTCACCTAATTAATTATAAGCATTTTGAATAAATCATATTAGACCTATGTTACACAACCAAATCACATCCACATAAATAAGTATCTAAACTCACCTAAAAAAAAGCCCATTAGTATTTTATCACTTGGTGGATCACCTTACCCTACCCAGCTATCCTACTTGGATTTCACCACCAAGGGGAGAACCCACTTTATTCTTTGGTAGAGTATAATCTCTATATATAAGGTATATTTTGGATAAATGGCCTGGCTCAACTCTAGGTTCATGAAGTGTGGAGAGTAAGCTCCTATAACAAGCCATGTACCTGTTCTAACATAGATTTCTTCTTGAGCATCAAAATTAACTTGAAACTAGCTCTAAATTACTTTCTACTACCTTCAATAACCAAATTTTCTTCTCACTATTTGATTCAAGCATAAGCCAACACGAGAAAAAAAATTAATCTATAGGACTTAATAGTTGATGGCTAAATGTTATTTTTCTACTTTTTAATTTCCTTTTGTATTTTTGAGTTGGTAAGGATGCTTTTATATTGATTCACAAAATCAATACTATTTTTAAAACTCAGTTTGTATAACTTATTATCTCAGGTTTTTTAAGTGTTATTCCTTCTTACACAAACCTTTTACATCCACTATTTTAATTAGTTTCAACCTCTAATTTCTTATAGCATCAAATTTTCCATATCCTAGGATTTCATAGTGACCAATATCAGTTAACCCTATTAGTATCAATAGACTTTACTTATCGACATTGTTTATTCCACTAACATCGGTGAACTATTCCTACCGATATCAGTCACTTCCCTACTGATGTCAGTGACTATGTAATTTCATATGCTTAAAAAAACAAGCTAAAATAACCCATTTACCTACACTCAAACTTGGTTTTTATTTTTTCTATTTCAAATATAGGGTAACAAGACTATTTAAACCTCCTCTTGCATGGTATTAACATGACATCAAGCCAAAATGTTTACCGATTATGCAAGCTAAAAACCACTTCCACCATCCCCTCTCACTTATGATTCTATCATGAAGCATACTTCAGATACAGAGCATACTCCCAACCCTAACCAAATTCCCATTTTTCCTAAGGGAGATCAAGATTTTGTTAAATTTTTTGATCACAACGTGGCAGCCCTTTAGCATTACCTTACTATGAGTTGAACCCATAATTATTTAGGTGACCCAATCTATGTTATGCCAACCTATTTAATGAATACAACCTTAGTTTCAGTTGCCTCCATTGTTTTCCCCATGGTTACCCAAACCACCACTTCAATGCGTAACCCAACTATAAACAATGTTAAAAAATATAACATCTCTAACTTCCCAATCCCACCTAAACCCTAGTGTAACTTCCCTACTTTCACTACCATAACTAGTTCAGCCAAGTTACACCCCATTCCAAAATTTAGTGGTACCTATTCCATCCACCCTCCTACCTATAATTACCTAAGTTGAATCACCCTTCATCCAATCTAACCATACCAATAATTTAACCTATAGGAACAACAACCAACCAAGAAATAGTCCCAAACCCAATGGGACAAGTCCCTTTTATTTCCACACCTCAGCCTATGACTCATTATCCTTATGTTATTCTAACACAACCTCAACAGCCTATGTCATACACTCCCTCTACTTCTTATCAGCTTCCCTATAATTTAGGAGGTATTCCCCCCAAACTAATCCCCCTCTAGACCTCATTAAGATGCTAATAGATAAGATGTCTAATCTAGAGACATCCATTTTTGGTTCAAAGCATGTATTATCTTATGATAAAATATGAAATGAACCAATCCATCCTTTTGTGCCTATTTTCCCTTATCTAAGTCAATGAGAACTCCCTAAATTTACTCATTTCTAGAGTAAAGAGGACCCACAATATCACTTGTGAACATTTAGACATGCTTATTATTTAATAGGGCATAATGATGCATTACTACTTCACACTTTCCCTATGTCTCTTTCACGTGATACCTTGGATTGGTATAAATCTATACCTCAACACTCCCTTTTCTCATTTACCCAACTTGCATAAACATTCCTAGACCATTTCTCTATTAACATTTTTAAATAGGTTTCTATAACAGACCTTTATTTTATCAAATAATTTGATGATGAGTCTATTGTAGATTTTGTTGCTCATTGGAGAAGCTTTATCAATCAACTCTCCTTATCCTAACCTCAACTTAAGCTTATTGATATTTTATCAAGGGAATATGCTAAGCACATCTCATCCACACACTAGGTACAAACTTTCCACACATTTGATAAAGCTTTTACAATGGCACAAAAACTTGAGGTTTATGCTATAGATGAAGCCAAAGTCAAGTTACACAGTAAGAATCCCAATACCAAGTCAAATGACTCCTCCTCTAAAAATTATCCCTCTAACTAAAAGGATAAAGGCTCCACCAAAATAGTGGTCATTAAGTCAACCTCTTCCACAACCATAAACCAATCAAAATCTTTGACTTCTCAAAATCTAACCAAGCAATTCCAACAACAGTATGCATAAAGACAATACACTCCCATTGGGGAATCATATACATCCATCTTGGAGAAACTATTATAACAAGGTGTCATAACTCTTCCTTAGATTAAAACTCCTATACAGTTCAACCCTTCCCATTCCCAACCTAGTATAAAGAAGATGGGTTTTGCAGTTACCATCAAGTTAAAGGCCACAACTCTAATAATTACAAGCCACTTAAGAATATTGTTAAAGATATGCTTGATAGAGGTGATTTCATATTGGATAATACTAATGCACCTCCTAATCAAAGTATGGATGTGTTTAAACACCTTTTTCCTAACCATTCACAAAATCAAAATATTATCCAATCCATAACTAACTCAAGTGATCATAATATCCATATGATTAATATAGTCTTTCCTTTATCTTTAGTTCAACCTACCCCTCAATAGGAGACATCTATTTTATCAAATCCTCCCCCACATTTAATGGCATTTATTTTTCCCATTCTTCCTCCTTAGGTATAAGAGCTTATTTCACCCATTCCACTCCCTTGAAAGGAAGAGCCTCCTTTACCACTCCTTTTTCCACCTGAGGAGCTTGTAATGCTAATTCAATTTGCACCAATATTACCTATACTCTTACGATTTGAATACCACACCCTACGTATTCCTCAACCACATGTTGAAGGGAACATCATTCATACTTTATACCCTCTTGAGGAACCTTTTTCACCTACTTCTCCTCCACCTAGAGAGAGTGGTACCCCACCCACTTCACCTTTACACCTAGAAGAGTCCATATCATCTACTCCCATAATAGATGAGAGACCTATTGTGCCTACTCCAATTGTACCACTCTTACCCCTTATTTTATCTATAAAGGATCATACTTTACCCATGCCTCACCCACATGTTGAGGGAGCCATAATACCTATGCTTTACTCTATTGAGAGACCTACTTCACCTACCTACCCTCCACCCATGACAGACCAAGTCTCTTCTCCCATCTCTATTGAAGATGACCCCATTGTGGCTCTTTCTCATCTTTGGCCTGAAGTAAAAGAGACCAAAATTTCCATCTTTCCAAAATATTTCAATATTATAAAAAAATAGATGTAAGGCCTATGCCAACTTCATCAAAACCCTTCTCACATTTGGTGAAAATCCTAGAATTTCTTGACTCTATAAAGCTTGACCATGCAGTATTTTGGGACCGACTTAAAACTCCATATCCAACTCAATGAATGTCAATATTTACCTCCAACCCCCTTACTACCATTTACCCCAAGGTCTTTGACAAAGCTATAAATTATTCACCAAAATCACCTAAAATTTACCCATCTATGTTAGAACCCTCATCCTCATAGGAATATGTCATATTAAAGAAGATCAAGACCTTAGGTGTACACCTTATTTCTAATTTAATATACCCATAGGTGAAATTATATTTAACTCCTCAACCAAAAGTTGGATTTTCTCACCCTAAAATATAGAAGATTGTTGAGCCTCTTAAATCTTGTTGATCCCTTCTTCAACCTTCAACTTTACCATCCATTTTGGGGTCACACTCTTATACTTTATTTGGAATATCATCTAACCAAGCCAAACAAAAGGTTAAGCTACCTCCACTCCTGCCTTTGGCATATAGTAGGCCTCTCACATTTGACACTAAGAAAGTGATAGAAAAACATGCAACTCCATAGTCACCAAACAAGACACCATGTAAAATTGCCTTTTTAACACCAAAATAAAACAAGGTGTCCACTCCTATTAGCACAACAAGTGTGAGCCCACTTGCAGGCTCTCAAAACTTTTTCTTACATCAGTTATTGTAATATTTAGTAATAAATCTTCCTCCCATTAAGCCTTATAGTCTTATTGGAATGAAACCATCTTGGTTTGATGATACACAAGTGTGTTTATATCATCATTCACCTGGACATGATACTAAGAATTGTAAAGCCCTCACAGTGGTTATTCAGCAACACTTTGATGTTGACACTCTCTTCGATGATAATACCATTAATTTTATTGTTATTTCACCTTTGGTATCCATAGTGCCTCCTATTATTCCACCTAAATTCAAACCTAAAGATGTGGTCATAACCCCTTTACTACCTCCTTCACCAACTTTTCAAATCAACATAGTTAATATGGTCACATGGTCACAAAACCAAAAAGATAAAGCTAAGGAAAAGGTCACTACTCCTTGTATGCATCCCTTCACCAAAGACAATCCCCATAATAATCCTAATATTTCCATCTTTTGTGTTCCTAAAACAATATCTGCAAATGTTATTCAAAGATTAATGGTGAAACAACTTCACCAAACTCTTGTGAAAATGTCTTTATATGAGTTAATCCTAAACTCATACCAACACCATCAATCTTTGATTAGTGATTTTTAAGTGATTGAGGTATAATTGGATGATCCCTAACCTCTTATAATTTTTGTTAACTCCTTAATTCCATCTCCTTGATTTCTTTCAATGATTTAGAAATTCCACTTCAACACCTTAAAGATCAAGATTTTACCCTTTTTATTACCATATATATTGATCAAACTCATATTAAGAGAGTTATGATCAATGGGAGAGCTAGTATTAATATTATTTCCACCTATGCCTATAAATAACTAGCCCTTCTTGATAATTTCATTTCTCAAATTGATGCAGTACTCTATTCCTTTAACAATTCTACAACTACTACGGTGGGCACTATTGTCTTACATATTCATGTAGGTCCCTACATAATTATTGATCTATTATATGTTATGGAAGGAGATTTATAATATAACATACTTCTTGTATGACCTTAGATACGTGCTATAGTATGTGTACCCTCAACTTTGCACTATTGTGTCAAGTTTGAACATGATGGATAAGTACATGTTACACCTGCTGACCCACCTCTATTTAAAATATGGAATATGACCTGTATTCCCAATGATGTTCTAATCCCATTTAAAACATCATATTTCTCACATGATTCTTTTTAAGCTTCCACAAGCTCCACTTCCATGGTTACATAGATACCGACAACACAAATTCTTGACAAAGATCCTATGAAGGAGACCTTTAAATGTTTGTCACTTAGTGAATATCATTTTTTGTTACTTGACATGTTATATACTCCACAAGAGTATGTAAGGATTCAAATGCACCCAAATTATGATCCCCATATTGGGATTTCCATCCTTTATGGCCCCCCTAACCTTTGAACCAATTTCACATATGGGGGAATTGATCAACCTCCCACTATCAACAATCTATCTTATTCTCCATAACCATTTACCCATGACTTCTCTTTCTTGAGTAAACATAGATTCACTCACACCTATATCTATAGGTGTGCCTAGAAAGGATTTGGTTTGGGTCATTATGAACAAGGTGTCCATATGCCTATTGAATATCCTACTAGAAACACCATTAAAAATGCTAAAAAGAGGCATGGGGTGGGATATGATGAACCAAATAAACTCACTAAAACCTCCCATGAACTAATTATTGAAGAACCAGTCTCTCCTTCTCCACCATCACCTATAGAATCAGAGGTATCCATACCTCCTAATTTTTTTTAATAAATACCATCTATTTGGGGCCTCTCACCTATCATTAAGGTAAGGAAACAAGTTCCCTTCCTCTCATTCATCCTAAAATAATTGATAAAAACTCTCCCATTATTAACACTATCTAATGTCAAGATGATGATGATGATGATGATGTAATTCTCACCTACATGGGTGCAGATGATTCCTATATCTAATGATCACTCCAACCTAAAATGCAAGCCATGTTAAATGAATCAACTATTGACATCAACCTACCCTCCCATGATAACCCTAACATCCTCAAGATTGGCCAATCTTTAGATTCCTCTAAGTAAGCTAATTATGCCACATTTCTTAATGACCACATCCAAGCCTTTGCTTGGTCTTAAAATGACATGCCTGGTATTGACCCCTCTATCGTCACCTATAACATTGTCAGTAATTGAGATGTTAAACCTATTAAGAAAAAGCTTTACAAAATACATCCTCATATTTCTCTCCTTGTCAAAGAAGAGCTCCAATGCCTCCTTTCTATTAACTTTATCTAACCCATCGACTACCCAAAATGGATTTCCAATACTTTTCTATCACAAAAGTAATCAAGGGAATCTACATTTGCACTGACTATCATGATTTGAATCTTGCTTGTCCAAAAGATGATTTCTCATTGCCTAGTATTGACCAACTTATTGATCTAATATCTAGCCATGAGATACTATCAATTATGGAAAAATTATTTGGATATAATCAAATCTTGGTCACTCCTGGGGATCAACACAAGATAACCTTTATTACCCCATAGGGGAATTTCTATTATTGAGTCATGCCTTTTGGCCTAAAAAATGATGGTGCAACTTACCAACGTGCCATGATCTCCTACACAAAATTATGTAAGATTACATGGATGACTTACTTGACAAGTCTAAAATTTGTAAAGAACACTTGGCAATTCTCAAAACCATATTCACTCATCTCCTCTAATATAACATTCGACTAAACCCAAATAAATGTGTCTTTGGTTTTTTTTTGGTAAACTCTTAGGTTTTATAATTTCTCTCCATGGTATATAGGTCTATCCTACTAAGTTTAGAGCAATCCTAAAAATGCCTCCACCTACTAATATCAAACAACTCCATATCCTACAAGGAAAACTTTAGTTTATTCACCAATTCATTTCCCAGTTGTCAGATCACTACCAAGCCTTTAACCATATCCTCAAAAAGGATGTCTCCTTCAATTGGAGTACATATTTCTAGGAAGCCTTTGATGTACTTAAATAATATCTCCTTTCCCCATTGATTCTTCTTCCACCTAAGGAAATTAGCCTTTCTACCTAAACATCTCTACAATAGACCATTCTCTAGGTGCTATAATTACACATCAAGATGGCCAACATCAAGAGTAGGCAATTTATTATATAAGCCACACATTTATTGATTATGAGACTTGATAGACCCACACTAAAAAATTTTACCTTGCATTGGTCTTTTCTACCTCTAAGCTTCATCATTATCTCCTAAATCACAAAACCTATGTGGTCACCCATACTGATCACCTCAAATACATGCAGTTCAAACCATATCACAACCAATGTGTAGCTCGATAGATCATGCTTCTTGTCAAATTTTACTTAGATTTCATTAAACAAAAATCTATTAAAGGTCAAACAATCACTGACTAGTTAGCTTCTACCCCTTTACCTAACAGTCAACCTTCAAATGTTGAATTCCCTAATGAATCTATTGCAATGCTCTCCACTGATGACATATCCTATCAAATGATGATGTTCTTTGATGGATATAAATGCCAACATGGTGGGGGTGCAAGGGCCATTCTTATTCTCTAGATGGTGAACTTATGGCTTTGTCATTTAAACTAGATTTTGAATGCACTAATAATATGGTCAAATATGAGGCTTTGATTCTAGGAATTCAAATATCTCTCTTCTTGAGTATCAAATCCATAACCATTTTTGGTGATTCTCAGCTAGTGGTTAACCAATTTAACGGTTCCTACCTATGTAAAAATGAAATTTTATAGTGGTATAAACATCATGTAGATACACTCTTGGGATCATTTAACTCTTATCTCTTATAAACTATTCCTCAATCTACAAATAAGTTTGTTGACATATATGGCTTTACTTGCTTTACACATACCCTCTTCATCTTCCAATTTGAGAATCTATGTCACCATGCATCATTTAACATTACCCTCTTATATCTCAGCTAACATCCTCTTTGTCATAAATGTAACAACCAACCCAAAAGGACTATGGTACAAACAACTCATGGATTATCTTTCCTTCTCTATTACCCCTCCTAATCTCTCCAATAATGGGAAACATGTCTTCATAAAATGTGCTATTTATTACACTATACTTGGGGGACTTCTCTATAAGTGAAGTTTTGATGGTCTTCTACTTAGATACATAACTAGTACTGAGACTCCCTTTTCTATTAAAAAATTCCATGATGGGATTTATGGTGGACATTTCAATGGTCACATAGTTACCAAATGTATCCTTCAACTTGGCTATTATTGGCCGATCAAGACTATGTTGATTATGTTCAGCATTGCGTCAAGTGTCAACAACATGCTAACCTCTTTCACATTCCTAGTCATTTATTGCAAGTTTTCAAATACTTTAAGCCCTTCTCCTAATGGGTCTTAGATCTAATTAGAGACATTAACCCTCATTCATCGCTCTATCATCATTATATCATTATTACCAATGAATACATCACCAAGTGGGTTGAGGCTGTCCCTCTCATCTCCACTAAAGCTAATAAAATTGTTGACTTCATTAACCATCACATCATCTATAATTTTGGTGTAACTCATAATATTATAATAGATAATGGTAATTATTTCAAAAACAAGACTTCTCAAAGTCTTTGTGATGCATTTGGAATCAAATTAAGCTTCTCATCACCATACTATCCCCAAGCTAATAGACAGGTAAAAGCTTCTAAAAAAACATTGACCAAAATTCTCATGAGGGTAGTCAATGATACAAGAAAGGATTGGCACACACACATTTATTTTTCTTTATGGGATTACTGCACTAGCATTCAAACCCCTATGGGTTCTACACCTTTTTCATTGGTATATGAGACAGAGGCTATTTTGCCTCTTGAGGTCTAGATTCCTTCTCTTCACATTGATCTACATGACATACTTACTAATGATGACTTTCACCAAGAATGTTTGGCCCAACTTGAATGAGCATCATCTCATAGCCCTCAATCACCTCCAAATCTATCAAGAGTGTATTAAACATGCTTATAACAAAAACCTCAAAGAGTGAGATTTCAATATAGGAGATCTCATCTTAAAAGAAAATCAACATGTGATGAACATGGAGAGAAGCAAATGGGGTAAGTTTACTCCTAATTATCTTGGACCTTATATCATAACTCACAAGTATGGCTTAGGAACTTATCATTTTCCTTCTCTTGAAGGAAGGCCATAAATTGAGCCTTTAAATGCCTTACACCTATAACCATTATTTTGTTAAACAAGCATCACTTTACTTTGTGTTTAATTTGAGCTCATCCCTTGAGCATTCCTATTACATTCATTTCCCTTCCTCTTCACCCTTACTCCTATACACTTATTTAACTTACATAGTGGTATAATTTTATCCTCATAGTGAAGAAATCCTAAGCCTCTCTAGTCTTTTCCATGACTAAAATAAAAAAAATAAAAAAATGGGATATTTGAAAAAGTTATAAAATCTCAGGTCACTATTTTCAATATAGACTGCTCCCTTGAAGGATAGTTGTGTAACTTCCCTTTGCTATTATCAATAGAATACTCCCTTGAAGGATAGCTATTTAAAATTAAAAACAAATGCTTAGACCACTCCCTTGAAGGATGACTAAGTCAATATTTGTTCTCAAAGGGAAAAATAAATACAAAGGGTTCTTCACAGCTTTACACAACCTTACCCCATAAAAAATCCCATTTTAGGCTTCCCATATTGATTAGCTTACACAAAAAAAAACATACAACATCATAAATATGAAAAAATGCTAAGATGAAAATAACCAATCAACTATGCATATACCATCACATAAATGGGAAAGGCTAGTCTAACTCAAATAACATGATCAACATTAACATCCAAATTAACATAGCTTATCATAATCATCATCCATATCATCATCATAATCACAAGAAACACATCCCAAATAAACACATGGTAAAAAATGAGAATCTCATATATGTAATATGTGATCAAGTACATGTTCATCATCTACATCATCATAGCATCATATCTCTATCTCAAAATGTACATGTCACATATTTCACTTGTAGGTCAGTATACATGTAACATATATAATCAAAACTAGAAACATCTGACACTCAAGGTCCTCAATGCTCTCTGTATGGTCATGAGGAATAAATATCATCACCACTCTCTACCCATTTTCATCTGAATGAGCTAGAATCCATCACACATGGCATCAACCTCTCTTGCTCTCTAAACTCTAAATATCTCTATATTTGTGGGAAATCTCTAATCACCCTCTCATAGTAGGCAATCTCATCTAGGGCTGTCAAATATCTTTCCATAGATACGTTATATAGAGGGCACATAACACCTAATGATGGCCCAACCTATATTGGTCCCTATCATGGTGGAGTAGGAGGAGTAGCCTTGCCTACTACCCTCAGACTATCTCTCTTTGCTATCATTAGAGTCACTTGACCTTGTAAAAAAATCACTTGGCCTTATAGTGTTATAAATTGACCCTATAGAGCCCCAATCTAACCGTACAATGTCACCACTTACCCCTATAAGGCTAAAAATTATGCATGGGCTATCTCTCAATCTTGTACTGCTATATCTCAGGCCTGCACTATTGTATCTCAAGCCTATATCACTACATCCCTCTCTCTAAATAACCCCTATAAAACTAGTGATGGCCTCCTAACCTCCACCATTAAACGTAACCCTACCCACCAAGCTATATAGGCCACTATACACCCTACGTCCCCAACACCTGGCCCTATTGGCAACTCCTCAAAATTTAGCCCATCTATCCCCTGGGGTAATGGTAGGGGTACCTCTATGTCATCGTACCTATATCAAATAAAGGTAGGCAAAATATCCTTTAGTAGCCCAAACTACCTCCTAACCCATGCCATGGAGACCATCTCCAACTCACTAGCCCATCTCCCCTTGAGCCATAGTGAACTCTGTAAGCCAACAAGCTACTCTACCTACCCTCTAATAATTGGGTATATCAAATACGATCTCCACAAAATATATGTAGGGATCAAGCCCTTTATCATGCACCTATAGTAGGTAATGTCTTGCACCACACCATCCACTCAAGTCTGTGCCATACCCTCTCTCCACCATCTAAAGCCAACCCTAAAGCTAGCTAGGATAGTGGTAGGTAACCCCAATGGTCATGCCACCATAATGTGCTCATATGCCTAATAGTGTAGTAGATGATTGACACATAAACTATATCACCATCACAACCTCAAACCCTATAGCTCTCTATATAACTATGCCAAAAATACTATACCCTAGGCAAAAATGGTCTACTACTCAACCATTTATGTAAGCACACATATCAAAGTAATTAGAAATCTCCCTCCATCTACATCTAATAATGCATACACCATGATCTCGATGGCTTGTATGCAAAGCTCACAAAGTGGTAAGTTACCTCACTGACATGTTCTCCATATAAAGTTACCATGTGTATATCATGCTTCTCTCTCAAGCCTGTGAAGATCTCCTCACCCTAGAGTGGTAGCTATAGAATCCTATACACATCCTCCTGCATCACTATCAACTCTTTAGTTGGTAGATGGAAAGTATTGGTGGTATGATTCCACCTTGAGATCAATGATATCATTAGAGACACATCCCCTGTAGCTTGATAGTAACATCACCCTCCTCCTAATCCTATGGCTACCATATGTTCCCACTTGTCTAGAGTGACATCCCTCCTCAAATATGTCAATAGCCTTGATATATGATCTTGTAGTGTTAGCTCCATCCTCACCTACATCCATACACACAAATAACTTAGGTCACATACATTTTAATATACTCTATCACTACCTTTTTCCCTTCCCACTAAGAGAGCTGCATTAGTCTAAGGCCCTAAATTGGGCTATGTAGGTAGCACTCAGATGGCATGAGGTCTTCTAAGGTTAGCTCAGCCATATACCCACCTCACTAACTACCCTAGTCTTTACTGCCTCTTTTTCTCTACCCTAGGCTTAATTGCCTCTCTCTCTCTCTCTCTACCCTAGGCCTACCTACCTATTCCAAATCTATGCCTCATAACCTATATTCTTGACTCTTGACACTATGACCTATCTTTTAATCCTTATACCTCTTGACTTATCTCAACTTACCCTTTTCCCTAAACACACATTTTTAGATCTTTTTCATAGGTTTTGGGAGAACTACATTGGATTGAATCCCTAAATCAGGTTATGTAGCCATCACTCAGATGACATGAGGTCTTTTGAGGCTCGCTTAGCCATTAGGCTAGTTGACTATTTCTAATAGAGATCTAAAACTCACCCTTTCTCTTATTTTACTACTTTTCAGTTGTCACTGACATTAGCATTAATGCTGACATTGGTGCTTTATCATCCTACATAACAACTAATGTCAATAGGAAATTATTAACCTTGATGTTCTGTCAGCTGATATTAGTCAAATTTATTGATGTCAATGGCTGGTTCAGCCCCAGGGCTAAATAACCTAAATACAACCTTACCCATTTCCCCTAAAAACCTACCCACAAAACCCCTAACTTATACTACAACTACCCTAACCTACTTTATAACCCTTCACTAACATTTTACACACCCCCACCTCTCATTTAGCCTAAAAATTACAAATACCAAATCAAACTAATATAGGTTCTTACCTCATCTCTTCATCTCCTCCTGGCTGACACCACTAGCTCATGTGGTTGTGCACCTCCTGCTGGGTCCCCTCCTTGAGATGCCAACTCAAATCACTCTCAAGCTCTATTTATTCTCTATAATCACAACATTTTAAATGATTTTGGTTAGTTTTCAAACCCCCTTTTGCTGGGTTTGGTTGGCTGTCAACATCAACATTCTTGACCTAATATTTTGATGTCAGTACTTATGCCTATCGACATTAGCAATTTTGCCCTAATTTTACTAATTTCAATACTTTATATTACTGATATCAGCAAGTAAAATTGATGTTGACATATTCCTATATTATTTTTACTAACCAAGCACTCCTAACTTTTTAAACTTTACCCATACACTGGGGTAGTTGGAGATCACATATATCTCCCCCAACCATGACAAAATGACATTAAAGATCACTTAAATATTTACCCATGATGACTTTCCTTGGAGATCACAAATATTTCCTCACTTATTGACCCTTTTACACCAACCTTTCATTACTTGTCCTGACCATTTATGCTATTCTACTATAGTTGGATATTATGCACATGCATGTATATTAGGTGTTTTAGATGGTAACCACACCCATACTATCACCCTCAACCCTTTTATGTTTCCCAAAGGCACTTCATACCTTAGATACCTAGGACACATTGACCCTTGGAGCTACAACTTTTATTGTTTTGACCTATTAGCTATCACTTATAAGCTATGCTTTGGTTACTTTTATTTGAGTCCTCCTTAACCTTGCCTGTTCTCAACATTGGTGACTATAGCTCATTATGGTATATGGATATAGAGTGATACTTAATTTTTACCATTAACATAATTAACTTTTTATCAAACAAATACCTGATTCCAATTTCTCCTCCATCAATTCCCATTTTTAGGGGGGATACCTCATCTAATACTTAGAGCATCTAACTCCTATTTTTGTCTTATAACATGTCAATAAAATTACAAGATAAAAAGGGGAAAATGTAGACACCAAAATTACATCAAACACACATTCATAACTTCCTATGTCAAAACCCTCCTTAAGCCCATTTTAATAGTAAAAATTAATCTCCTTAACCCATACTTATACCCCTCACACATTTAATTAATTTAAAATACTTAATTAAGTTAATTAAAAACTCATGTTGCCACCTTACTTGGCCACCTTGCCCTGTGACTAATTCTCACCTGATGTGTCACCTCAAGACCTAGTCCCCTCATCATAACTAGCCAAGACTTATTCCCACTTCCAAACTAAATTCCTAAGAACCTACTTCCTTCCTAACCCCTTATTTTTACTATTTTATAATAGGAGTCACAGTTGGCATGAATAAAAATAGAAAATATGCCAAAAATAGTAAGGTTTACCTATTCTAGGGCCATCAATGTTATTCAGCCCATGGCTAACGTCAATGGGATCGCTAAGGTTGGAAATATAAGCTAAGCCCCAAACTAAGTTTAGGTTAGTACAAATTAAGAAAATTGATTCTTATGACATCTAGGCTCTCAAAATTCTATTTTTGACATCTTGGCTTACAATCACCTTGCATAAGTTAAGCACAATCAGCATTTGAGCTCTTGAGGACCAACAACACTCACTTGTTCTCTCTATTTAGGCATTCAATTTTGGAATCCTTGCTAGGGACCATCAACCTGACACTTATCATTTAATGACCACCAAAACTAAGTACATCACTTATACTATAGGTCATTTAAACATTTATTCTACAATTCTTCTTTATATCTACTCTATATTGCTTTACACACTTCTGAACATGCCCCATGGGGGATATATAAAGCCTCCTCACTTGTTTCCCCTTAACCTAACAATACCAAACCTATGACCAAACCTACACAAGACATAATCTTTATCTCATAACTCTCCCAACCTCCCTGACCTGATCTAAAACCATTTCCCAAACTCAAAAAAACCATCTTCAAGCTCTTAGACAATTATTTCCCCTACCAACCTCAATAACCTAACCAACATCAATCACCTCACTATTGATCTTATTATTGTAACTGGTATCAGTCACTCCCCTACTAACATCGGTGACTATGGATTCACTAGTCTCTTCAAAACCTACCCAGACAACTTCTAAAATATAAATAGAATACCTCACCTATACCCTATCACTCTCTACTACATATAAGTTGTTAATAATAGTAATCTTATCTCTTTTTCACTCTCTCTTTACCTCTCTTTTAGTTATTTATTATTCTTTTCTCTTTCAAAAGTGGACTATCATCTTTACCAAAGTTTCATACTTCTTACAACAAGCATGTAGCTTAGCAACCCACTCATTTATCTAGTAACAAAAATCTTGTGGTAGTGCTTTCTTACTTGTAGGTAGTCCTCCCAAACCAAAGAGGAGTGTTCACAATGTCTAGATATGATGTGCAAACCAAATCTGGGTTCATTGTAATCACTTATCCCCATCCTTATTTTTGTTTTCCTTTAGACTTAAAATAGACAAAATTTATAGAAACATAACCATGGTATGAGTATAGGCATTACATAATTAGTAATAGGCAGTTATGATGACTTGATTGGCACATTACAATAAAAGGTAGTTATAAACATCATGTACCTCATGATAAACTTCATAGCCGAGAAGCAATGTACACACATTCCTTCGAGGGTAGTTATTCTTATTATGGCCTTTTATCTTGAAATTGGTGTACCACAACCTAATTTAAGCATTTTGTGACAAGGTAGTGGTCAATTTTTGTATTTAGGAGGACATAGACATAATTTGTCTCTATAAAAGGGATAATTCTTATGTCAATGCTCCTAATTGCCTCAGCTTTAAGCATGAATTCAAGTTCTTCATGAGGGTTTGTGAATGCATTCATGGATATTTCCATTTTGAATGGTACTATAAATACCCCAATAAACCATTTTGCATCTTGTAAGGGGTGAATATCATAAGGGAGTTTAGAAAGAAGAGTCTTCAATCTATTATTATATAAGCATATGCTCATCAATAATCCCTAGTTAATCTCCTTGAGCATGATGATGCTTTGTTTCTCAAACTCATGTATATCAAATTATTTTAAGAAGGCTTCCTTCAAGGTGTCATAATCAACCATAGACTAGTTAGGATCAAAATTCATATACCAAGTATGGGTATGATCAAGCAAAGTTATCATGAACTGGGTTGCCTCGCACTCAAACTAGGCTATACCCTAAGTGTGTCATTATAGTTCACACTTGAGAACATGATCTACATAATTCACTATGCCTTAATACTCAAGTAGATGTATGACCATTTAATACTAAATATAGGGTAGGGGAACAACTGATATCTGAGGTGATTTTCCCTTTGGTACTTGTCTTGGTAATGGGCTTCCAATGCCTCTAGCTATTGGGTCAAGTGTTGGTCCCATCATTATCATTGGTATCGTAGAATATGATGGTGTTATACTACCAATTAGTGGTGTAGGGCCACTTCTTTTGGGCTATTTCATAGGTTACACAACTGACATTAACTAGGTTGGAATACTTTCACTCACTTTCTATCTAGTTAAGTTAGTGTTCCAAGATTTAGAGGAATCCTCACTTCACTCTTCATAAGGAACAACTTGTTCAATCGCAAAATTATGGTCTAAGTATAAAAATAGGTCAAGGTCTAGGTTGAAAATGGGGTTAGTTATCAATATTATATCTTCTTATGATGGATCTAATACATGAACTTACATCATAGGTCTAAAGGGGGTAGGTGCATCTAACACATCTCCAATGGTCAAATTTTGTAGGGACTTGAGAATTATTTACCTATCAACTATGGAGTTTGTTATAAGGATTCAAGGTCTCCTTCTTATGGGCACTACTGTTATTTAAGAGATCCTTCCCTATGCCCTTCTTTCTCACTATGGTTCTCTCATCACTTCCAAGTTCTAGATATTACATTATCATGTACCTCTTCTTGTTATAATCTTCTCCTAAGATCTTGAGTGTCAAACTACTCATCCCTTTCTATTGTGCTTCACCTACACATTCCCTTCTTCCTTATTATGTTGATCATACATGAAAGGAATTTAGACTTCCATTTTCATGGTTTGAAAGCTATAATACAGCATCAACCTCTTAAGTTTGGTGCTAAACTCTCTCATAAATGTGCCACTAGGTTCACATAGGAACTAATATTCTACTTCTTTAGGGCATGAGTATGTCAATACTACAAATTCAAGCATGTAGTTGTTCAGTTCCCCTTACCGCCATTTGTCTACAACTCTAGTCTAAGTGGCATCTAAGTTTCCAAGCTTTTCTATGTCATATTTCATCCACTCAAGGTTCTATATATAGATTTGAATTCTATGTATCACATAAGCATCCAACCATTGGTACACCTACTCTGGTAGTTTTCAAAAGAAAACCTCATACATGGCATCATACAAGTGGGTTTAGACCCACTTCTTTGGTTTATATATTCTATAATTTGGATGCCTTAGTGAAAACATATCTTCCATTTATTCAAACCAATGCTTGATGTTCTCAAGGAAGAGTCAAAGCTTCATTTTGATGTACCATTACAACAACAAAATTTAACACATCCTAGAAATACAACTAAAATGTTGTAAAAAAGTATTGGTCTTAGTCATGGGCCTTCTTAGGCACTTATCTAATTTTCCAAGTTAGATCTAGACTTGTTACAATGTGGTTCAAGTCTTGAATAATCCTATAGTACTCAACATTTGTCACTCAACCATGCTGACATCACTTCACATAAGGTGCAAGCCTTATATGTTCACCTAAATCATAGTAGAGAAAGGACTGGGGCTTGTGTTGGGATAGTTGTGTCATGGTGTAACTCTATCCTCTAGGGACTTTGGTTAGTGAAATGGTGATGGTGAATTCAAGGGTGTAAGTCATTCTTGGGAGGATCCAATTATCTATTAGGTACAAGCCAATGTGATGAAGTTTTAGAGCTTCATGGGTGCAAGCCTTTGGTTTCTTTAACTTAGTGTCATTTAGGCACTTTGAGGGTTCAAATGGGTACTTAGATGAAGGACTTAGGCTTGGGTTCATGTTTTGGCATAGGTATCATTGTGAGGTGTGGGGTCATTCTTATACTTAGATAATATTCTATATAGGGTGGTGATGTCATCATGAGATATAAAAACACCATGAATGGGCTAGGTCAAAAACTCACTAGAACTTAGCATTCATAATACAAAGTTAAACCTTATAACTATTGTAAACCTTGTGAAAAATCATTCATCATTAAAAAAAGTTAAAATACAAGTATATATCAATATAACTAAGAAAATACTCATCTTAAATTTTTTAAAGGCCCAAAGGCTCATAGGGAAGCTTGGGCATTATAATGGGGAGCCTCAACGGCATCCTAAAGCAAACTCTAAGCTCCACTATCAACCCTAGCATCTAGAAAAATATTGTAGGGCTTCACTACTCTAATATATATATTTTTAACTAGAAAAAACTTAGATTTATAGTGTTTTAGGGCATCTTAGTGCCATGGTAAATAGAGCATGCCAGTTACTAAGTTGGCACTGGATGTAATCATTTCACTAGCTCCACTATCTTGATTCCAATGAGATATGGATATCTTGTGTGCCCACTTCCTAGTGATGATTGAGATAAAAGGAGGTTAGTTAACCTACTACTAGTTGGCATCATAAGATGATAAAATATTAATCATAACAAGTGATAGCCTCACACCCAAGTGTCGATTGTGTTGGCACAAATACTATACTTAGATAAATTTGGGGCCCAATAAATATCCCAAGAATATACCTTCATCAGACTTAGAATCAAACTTACCTAAGTCTTTCTCATCTCTTTTGATTAAGCATTTACTTCTAAACACTCTAAAATGTTCCACATTTGTAGGTTTACCTTTTTATAATTCATAAG
>JARHVA010001543.1:1605000-1837500 GCA_037957365.1 Torreya grandis | reverse complement strand
CATGGTCCTTATTGGTTCATCTTCTCATATAGTTTTGAATCCCATAAACCTACCTCAACCTAAACTTCCTCTTGAAGTTCAACATCCTCAACCTATCTTCACCTTTGAATAACAAGATGAATTTATAAGCTAATAATATCAATAAAGTGAAGATGAAATTAAGGATAACATGGATAGGAAACATGCCTTCCATCCTTTAATAATGAAAATACCATTCACCTTAGTTCATATGATGATATACCCCCTAATGATACCAAAAGTGTCATTTAATGGTGAAGGTCATGTCATTCCTAGTGATCATATTAGGGATATCTCAAAATTTTTAAGCTTTCATAATGTTACTAAGGTCAAAAGCACTATTAGAATCCTTGTTATTTCCATTAAAGATAAGGTACTTCAATGGTAGATGACATTACCCAAAGGGTGTATCATAACTTAGGATGATTTTGGAGAGATTTTGACATCAAGGTTTGAAGATAAGAGTGATCACACATCACTCATTCATTAGCTCAATGTGATATAAAGAGACCCTAAAGAGATAATGCAATATTTTAATGAGATGTTCCAAAGGACTTGGCATAGGTTTCCTCCTCCCATGAGACCACCTACAAGCTTTGTATTCCTTACATATCTAAGGGGTATTAGAATTGACATAAACATAATGTTATAATCCATGGGTGGTTACACCTTACATGAATCATATGACCTTGTCAATAGAGCTGATAATGGCCTAATACAAGCTAGGAAGTTACCTCCAAAATTCCTCTACTACCTAATATGTCTGTTGATACTCCAAGTGTTTCTCAATCTCCTTATGCAAATGTTAAATATAAAACTTACCCTAAGAAGTTAGAAGATGCTATTGGTAAAGATGCAAGTATTAAGGCCTTAGAATCTAAGATTAGGCAAGTACATCTATAGTATGGTGTGAAAAAAAACCCTTACCCATATAATCAATAAGTAAATAGGTTCTTACCTCAATAATATGGTCAAGGTAGAGGTTAAGGAATACCTAAATTTTAAAATGCCTACCTATGTATACATTCCCACTTCCACCTCCAATACAAGGGCAATGGTACCGATGAAGAGTAATCTGGTCCAAGGAGAAGAATGGTAGAAAGAATAGTTCATGGATGCAAATGAATGTGGAGACCAAGCTTTGGTATCCTAAGGAGAGGTTACTACTCAACTATTAGTATAAGATGAAGTTATCATGTAAGTAAATAAAATATGGTAGCCTCAAGGGGTGAAATTCACAAATGTTCAAGTAGAAGACACCTATGTTCTCAATTAGAATTATTTAGTTACAGATAATATTAGATAAAAATGAAGGCATTGGTAGATTCCTATGGTGTGCATACAAGTTCAATTAGTCCTCTTTAATGGAAACAAGGTGTGAGTCCAAATACGACAACCCTTACAACTTCTACACCTATTTCAAGTCAAAATTTTGGAAGGGTAACTCCAAATGCTCCAATGTCACAAGATATAAACACCTCTTTTCCTTAAAGGAATCAAGAAAAGGTGAGTAATCCTTTAAACATTATGTATTCTTTGAAGAATGCTAAATCTATTCTCTCTCTTTAGGATGTGCTTCACTTTCTCGATAAAAAATAACTCCTTAAAGATCAGTTGGCCATAATTCATGTTAGCCCTCAACCATAAAGTCATAGTAATATTTCCATCACTAATGCTCCTATACACTTTGTGGAACCCTCTTCCAAATATGAGAAGTCTCCACCCTTCTACCTCACTCTCATTATGGGTGACAAAATTATTCACAACTACATAATGGATAGTGGGGATAGTACTTTAGTGATGCCCAAAGTTATAGCTGATAAATTATGCCTAAAATATGAACCATATAGTAAGGGGTATTACAACTCGATGAGACACCTGCTAAGCTTGTAAGACTAGTCAAAACTTTAATAATTTTACTTAATGATGATCTTATCTTCCCATATTTCAAGACAATATGGTTTTTGACTTGCTTGCTAACTTTTCTATTTGCCTCTCAAGATATTTCATAGCCAAGATAGGAGGATACCTCTCAGTTGATTGGTCCTTCTTGGCCTTCAGGACAATGTATGGAGAAAAGGAAACCATTAGAACTCAATCCTAGGTAAGTTTCATATTGATCCCTATGTAGAAGCAAGATCCAATTTTAATTATTGCATCAATGAACATGAGGAGTTTGATGTGGATGATGGAAAATATTCTAAGCTTGAGGGCATATCCGATATATTTATAGATGAGTAAGTTGTAAACACCTATGAACATGATCCATACACTTAATTTGAGAAAATTTATCTTGGAACATACATCATCCATGAGGGAGCATATGAGAAATATGAGGTCAACATTAAACATTTATTTTCACAATATGTTGAGGCAATTGCCTTATTAATGTGTATAATGATGATAGTTTACAAAGCATGATAAATCAATATGATGAGAAGAAAAATATCTTTCTACTTGTAATTTATGAAAGAGTCCTTGAACATGAAAACCATGAAGAGGAAGATGGCATATGTAAAAGTTTCCATGCAATAATTCAAGAGTTTAAATAGTTGAACATACCTACTTCTCCTCCTAAGAAGTGTATATTTGATGGTAAGTTTGTTGATGAATCTAATATTGACCAAATTTGACTTTTGGTCAAATTTGGGCACCCCTAAGAATTTGTTTTTATTTTAAAAATGTGAAGGGTACCTAATTTATTGTAATAGGAATTTTCACTTGTTATATGATGTCATTTGAGGTCACATTAGCTTTAGTCTTAGTCACATTAGCCAATTGGTCCATTGGGGGTCATTTTATCTCATTTTAAGAGTTATTAATGCATTTAGAACGCTTCCAAAGGTGCCTAGGTGTCTAAATTTCGTTTAAAACGTCCAAGAAATAATTTTATATGTATAAAATGTTAGTTACATCAGATCCTTGTAGGCTCTCTAACTAAAATTATAGAAATTAGCTCAAAAAGAGGGGAAATGGCACTTGTACAGATTCTTGGGAAGTGTACAACATGGGGAAGTTTTTTGGGGGTTCAATAAATCCTTATAAAATTAATATATATTCTTGGTTTGATCTAGAAGTTCCATTTTGATGCCAAAAACATTATACATTTTTTTTTTGATTTTTTAGACAGACTAAACTACCCTTCAAGGTTTTTCTCAGTATAATAAGCATAAGTAGTTTAAGATAAAATGATCTTTGGGGATGATAGTACACTATGATAAATTGATTTTAATATATGTATTTTTATGTTTGGTAAACTTTTCTTTATGAAAAATTGCTAACAAGTTGACTGTGTATATTTGATAGCTATTTGGTGCACCCTATAGTTTATTCTCCTTTAATACCAAATCTGTATGAACCATTTGTTGGTGTTCACTCCAAAGGATGTTGGAAATTATTATATATTATCTAATCTTGGTTTCATGATTCATGAGGTTTGGATGAGCAAATTTGGTCTATTATGCAAGGAGGTGTCACCATGTATAGTTTTAGTTGAAGTGTTTTGATTTGCTGAGTGTATCTTTCCTATAGGTGAATTTCCAAATAGGAAATAGTATCCCATAAGTCCTTGAGTCATATAACCACTTCCCTCCATGATTTTATCTTACCATGGCATTCTTTGAGTAGTTTACAAGCTTGTTTTCTTCCTTTTTCCAAGTTCATGCTTAGCTTAAGTTTGAATTTCATGCACAAGCTTGTTCACCCTGTATATGAAGTGGAAATTAAGGTTTTTTTGGGTTTTAAAGACTTTTAAGGTTGAGTGACGTTCCATTTTCACATTAAAATAGGCATATACTTGACCATGTACTCATGTCCCAAGCTATCTCAGTCATGAAATGCCATTATTTGTTTATTTCCATCAAAATATGGTTGATTTCCATGAAGAGAAGGTTGTTTTGAAGTTCCGTTAAAGTGTTATTGATGGATATTATACTTTTGAGGGATAAAAATTGGATTTAAGGTGTAAGAATCCTTTAAACAAGTATATCAATGCTTAATTTCACTCCCACTACCTTGCAGCTCAAAATTTGCATCTATAATAGCCATTATTGACATCATGTTGAGGTGTGAAAGGGTTTACATATGTTCTATCCCCTTGATACTATAAGATATGAAACAATGGTGCTAGATAAGAACATAAAAGTTCATATGCATGCTTAGTTTCATGGTGTACACTTATACCTCACTGTGGTGTGTCAAATACCCACCTATAGGTGGTTGAGTAGAGTGCTTGAATGCTTAAATGAAGTGAATGAAGGTTATTGACACCCATTTAAGGTTATGGAATGTATATTAAGGTTTTTATAATATAATTCAAGTGATAATTAAAAAAAATGAGTATGGAAGCATGTGTGAAAACCAAGAGAACTATGTTTAGGGAGGTTTCCTCTAAAATGGTGAAATAGAGGCCCAAAAGGTTTTTATTGATATTTTAGAACATGCTCAAAATGTGATTTAGATATATATATATATATATATATATATATATATATATATATATATATATATATATATTGATAGGTTTAATATCACATAGTATGTAATAGGACCCTACCAAATTTTAAGATGAAAGGATAAGGGTAAGATGTTATTTAAAAGCCTCAAACATACCCCAAAATGTACTGAAATGGCTCAATAATGTCTATAGGCCTGAGGAAGAAAATGAATTTCGACACCCTAAAGAATCAAGAAAGACAAAATCCCATGGCTAGGATGGTTCAAGGGATTAAATGGCATCCATGGTATAAAGTATCACTATTGAGAAGATAACAATTTGTGTTTTGGCTTCTCAAGCTCTCACCCTGTCCATACACTATAGAAATTAATGCCTACAACAAGCAAGGTAGGAAACAAACCCAAATGTTGATATGTTTTGATGATATAAGGTTATTTAACGATTATTTAAAGTTAAAATTGACATTATATGATCAACATGGGCTCAATGAGTCATTGAACATCATAATTAAGGTCCCTAAGCATGAAAGTTGCACCTATAGGTGAAGGTACAATAGGGTCCTAAAAGAGATATGCCTCAATCAATGTTAGAGTATATTTTAGGTTTCTAAAGGAGATAAATGGTAAGATAATCATGATGAAGTGAAAATAAATATGTTTAAAACTTATAAAGAAGTTACATGAGTTGATGAGAATCATAAGCTAGTGGAAAGGACCCCTGAATACACTTACAAGGGTCAATCAAGTTACTCCAGTCATGAGCTAAAGTGAAGTACAAGTGACCTAGTGACTATTAAGATAGTTAATATGGGTCAAAAAATTATTTTTAAATAAATGGAAAGGATATTAATGTCCAAAAGGAATTTTTAAAGACCTCCATTAGGCAATAGACACCTAGAATTAGCCTTTGTAAGAGGACTATCTCAGTCACTAGTCATGGGATGACAATGAGATTCCAAGAGTGAATATGGGAATATTAAGTGAGATGTCATTTGAATGGAAATATTTGTGACATTAATATGTCTTAATATAGTCCTAAATAACATCATGGACAAGTATTTAGAATTAATGCTAACCTATAAGAGACTATCTCAGTCCACCTACTAGCAGGGTCCAAGGGAGTGAGGGCAAGTGGAGCATAGACTATCAAAGAAAAGGGGAGGTTTATAAAAAAATATATATAAGGTACATGATGATTAAATTGAATTTTTTATACAATCAAAGAATCCTAAAATATTTTCAATCGCTTTCCTTGCTTGGTTAAACCCTACAGTCTGTACAAATAAGCTAGGAAACCCTTGGTTCAAAGGATAAGCAATAGGAATCCACTAAAGTCAAAGGTTTTGGATGGTATAAAAATATCAATGAGAAAAAAATTAAATTTTTAGAATCTTTATTAATATCATAGGATCATAAAATGATCTTGAAAATATCATCTATAAGTAGATTTGGGCAAAAGTGCAGGAAAATAAGGGTTTTTAGCCTTTTTGGGATATATTAATAGTTAGATGCCTAAATGAGGGAGTCTAACCATAAAATTTGGTATAGAGCCTCATTATCACCTTATATGACTAAAAAAACTCTCTTTTTTACATATATAATATAAATATATCTCTCTATTTTGTCTCAGAGATCAGCCACTCATGAAAATCAAAACTTTGGTCTACCAAGCAAAAGATGGAAAAATGAGTGAATGACGTAAGATGAGGCATTTTTATCTTAAATAAACATTTAATGATGTTTATTTCAGGTCTAATAATGATTAATAACACTAAAAAAATCTCCAATCACTTAGAGTGACCTAATTATGCATGCATATAATCCAATTTGACATGGTTCCACTAGGCCAAGTTGGCAAAATAGAGGAAAAGTGATGAAAGGAATGTTGGAGAGGTTATGTTATGGATTTTTAAGAATTAATGGAGTGTTACAATACAAAATAAATCATATTAATCATGTTATATCATCCCAATTAGTTCAAACTTGCAGAGGATATGCTAAACCCACTAGGTTTCCAAGAGACCTAGAACCATGTTGAGATCTATCTTTATTTGTAACCCTTAGAATGATATTTAGTTGATTGAAACATTATTATAAGATGTAAATAGACATTTTTTATTTCTTGGAGTGCATAAAAACCTATATGAAAGCAATATTTAGCCTTGACATAGTCCAAACATGCAAAATGAGAGGAAAACAAGCTCGATGGGTGTTTTTAAATACTCATATCTTTTCTAAGGTTATGCATGGGAACCAAAGGTATTGAGGGAAGTTAGTAGGATCCATTGGAATAAATATTATGGAATTTGGAGGTAGTTTCAACATCTAATTTTTATGAACAAAGTTTAAGACCTAGAACTACCTAAAACCCTACTAGAACCTTGGTTATGACCTAATGAGGAAAATGAGCTTTAAGAGACACCCAAATGGTATAGTTTGGAAAGGAAAAATATTAGATAATGGAGGGGACTAAATCATTATATTTCAAATTTAATGAGATGTATGGAAATATATTAACAATAGTCAAAATGTGTTTTATTTCACCATTTTTTATGTTTTTTTAGGGTCTATAATGTTTCAAAAGGTGAAATCAAGTTTGATGGGAAGATAAGGAAATTTTATAAATCCTTATGGTAATTTAATCCTATGGAAAATTTTATATGTCTAAACTAAAGGTCTCATTTTAGGTAGTCCAACTGATATGGTGCACACAAGGGTGAAAAGTGTGGAAACCTCAATTAGATGTCCTTTTAAGGTGAAGTTAAGGGGTATAAGGATATGGGTAATATTTCAAAGTGTCATTAACTCCCATATATTTTAATGGGAAAATAAAGACTCTTTTGAGGCCAAGTGTGGGGGGTGACTGAAAAAAGGAGTTTTAAAACTATAGACAATGATTGCTTCATTCCAAGAGTTTCCAAAAGAGTAAGATAAAAAAAATGCATAGAATTTCATTAAAAAATACCTTCCCTCTCATCCTAATTATCAGACATATCCTTAGTCAATGGTGGGATGTTAAAATAGACAAATTATGAAGGTAATTTTTTGTGCATAGATTGAGAGTTTTATGCCACTTTTCACAATTTTCATGGCTTGTATGGATAATTGGACCTCTTTAAATTACATGGATCATATAATATCTCATATACATGAATTTTTAACTATTTTATGAAGTTGACAAATTTCCAAGTGACCTTTTGGAATTTATTTGCTTTACCTCTCTCTAAAAGGCTATACATATGCATTCTTTTGGCTCTTTTTAACAGCCTCTACTAGTTAATGGGGAAAATATGTACAAATTTTTACTTTAAATACTCTTAAATAAATATATAAGTTTTTTTTCCAATAAAATTATGTACTATTGATTATAGATTACAATCTTGTTGGTCTTGTCTAGTGAAAGATTTTCTTTTCTAGCATGTTATCCTTGATTGTCTACCAAGTGTGCAGAAAGGGTGTTATTTAAAAATCTTCATTAGTATTATTTATAATTATATAGATGTTTTATAAGTTTTTTATTACTATATTCCCTCATGTAATCATCCATTAATCTCATAAGTATCAAATACCTTCTTGAATCTAACTTATGAAACATTGATGTGATAATGCATTTGGAGTTATGAGCTTTGTGTGAGAAAGACTTTTTTGGTCTTTAAGTAGTAAATATTAATTAAAATAATATGATATTAAACATTTTTACATAACATTTTTTTGTTTTATTAGTTATTTTCTTAACCCTTTTCATCCACAAGTTGATAGGTTAGAAAGTGCTTCAAAGAATGCATCAAGGGAACTAGCCCTTCTAGAGATTCATCTCTCAACATTGTCACCTACAACAAGAGGGATGTATCCATTGTGCCACTTGTATGAGGATAGATATTCATCTCCTCAAGGATGAAAATCTAAGTGTCAACACCTAACAAGCAAGTTGTTAAGTGTCTTATCAAGTAAGTTGTTAAGTGTCTTGTTAAGAATGTAGATGAGCATCAAGATTTTAAAATGTTTAAAATCATGGAGGAGTTTAATGAAAATAAGGTAGAACATTATGTGTTTGAGGAGAATTCAATTCCTCAACTTTAGGTTGAACCACTCTCAAATGTAATATAGCAAAAAGAGAACAAGCTTGATGGTCTTAAACATCAAGTGCATCATGTTTAAGAAGAACATGGAGTTAAGATAACTTTGATGACTCCTAGCACTCAATTTGAGAAGTGACATGTGAACATGATAAAATTACATCAAGATATATTTTTAAATAAGACTCTTGGAGGA
The DNA here is from genome assembly GCA_037957365.1 of Torreya grandis. Taxonomy (NCBI): domain Eukaryota; kingdom Viridiplantae; phylum Streptophyta; class Pinopsida; order Cupressales; family Taxaceae; genus Torreya; species Torreya grandis. The sequence continues at coordinate 1,828,755 of JARHVA010001543.1, read as the reverse complement.
TAAGAAAGAGTGTCCTTGAAAATTGAAAGTAGTACATTTACAAACAATATAATACCTAAGGATGGTAAATATTTTGAACATCAATAGGAGCAAGTGTTTTTTGATAAACATTTTCCACATGATATATTTATTTCATGAAGCATCAAGGATGAAAGAGGTACCATCTTTGACCCTAGTTGAAGCGTGGTACGTTTTCCTTCACCTCAAGTGTTTGAGGTCTTGTAAATACTAGGACATGTGTGTTTTGTTAATGTTGTGTGTATTTTCCATAAGTGTTTTTGAGAACACATGTTTTTTATTAGGTGTGTTGTTTTTTATTTTTTGGTGTGATTTTAGATGAAATTCAATGTCTATAATATGCATAGGTGACTTCATATCCCAATGGATAGGAGTGGGTTATTGGTCTTTGGCATAGTTGGCTTATCACCCCTAGGAAATTGCCAAAACTATTGACTAATTTGACCAAAAGTTAAATTAGGTCAAACCCATATAGGTATTACCTTTAAATATGGGTCTAATAGGGTCTTGTATGTGTCCCATAGTCTTAATATGGTTAACATTGTGATTTATCTTTGTCATATTTGTCTTAGATAGTCTTATGTCATTTTAAGGCCACTTTTTAGGGTCATTTATGGGATTAGTATAGTTTTCCATAGATGAAAAGTGTATCAAAGTGTTATTAAACATCCAATGTGTTATTATATGTTAGATAGATAGTTTCATAACTAAAAATTTGTAGGTGCTACATTGAAATCAAGAAAATAGCTGAGAAAAGGAAGTTTTTAGTTGTTATACAACCTTTGCAGTAGTTGTGGCATGTGTGATTTCTCTATACGTGTCTATTTAACTTACATTAGTTAATTTCCATGCTTTTAAAGCCTTGATAGACCTAAAATTGGTTGAAACTAACCAATCTCCTTTATCTCTCTTTTAGACAAGTAGAAATAGTAATCTATTTTTTGCATGGTATGGACAAGGGGAGGTGAGTTGGATAAAATTAACTTGGTGGGAGGTATTAATATTTTTCTACTTAAAATCCATGTGAAGATTCAAAATACAAGTTTCTTATGCTCTATGAACCATTACCTAGAGTGCTAACAACTCTTTTATGCATACTCATCCCCATACCCTTTAGTTTTCTCCTCTATTTGGATTACGATAAACAAAAAAGTTTTTGAGAATGATTTTGAGGAGTGTGATATTCCTTGTAACATGGTAATTTGTCTAGTTTACATGTATGGTGTGGAGGAGTTGAGTATAACTATCTCACTTTGCTAGTTGGGAGCTCTATTGCTAGTTTGTAGATGGTTTATATCATTTACAAAGGATTATATACCTATTTTGAACTTCATAATAATGTTAATGAAAATATAACTATTATCCAAAATTAGCCTACATATGAGGCTTTTTCTTGTAGCCTAAGAAATCTTCATCTATAGACTAGGGATTGAGGATCAAGGGAAGGAAATTATTCCTTCAAGGTTTTTGGCTCAATTATCTCTTCTTAATGAGTGAAAATATATATAATACCAATAAAGGAATTGGTTTTCATAGATAATAAAATGAGCTAGTTCATAATTGGTGTACTTCAAAGGTCTAAACTTAATCATGATCCACCTGGGTCATTCTAGTAAAAAAATTTACAAGTTTGATTTTAAATATATGCCTTAAAAAATGATATAGCAATATGGAACATGCCCATAAATGTCAAATTAAAGACACAATAAGTAGACATTTGGATTCAAAAATCCTTAACAATTTTTAATTGTAATGTAGGGTTGATAAGTGTCATGATCTTGGAGGCTAAGATTAAAGATCAATGATATGCAAATGATCTCATGAAGTCAATAAGTCAAAGATAGATCTATAGCATGTATTAAATCAGACATCAAAGATCAATAGTGAGCATAGGGTCAAAAGGTCAAAGGATCCTAAGAATGAATGTGATAGTGCCAAGAGTCTTAATCATAAAATCTCTTGAGCAAATTGATGGATTGTGTTTGATCATGTGTTCAAATAAATATCAATGGCACACATTTGATCTTATATATCTAAGATCAACAGAGTGCATTCAATCATGTAGGAGTAGATTGATGATGAAAATCAAAGTCAAGAAGTCAATGATTCTAGATTGTACATAGGACTTTTATTGGCTAGATATTTTGTAAGTTAAAAAAAAGTACCTAAGTATTCATGGGATTAAATCCCCTTCATTTAATGGTGAAGAAATTTTATGTTTATGTCTATTTAATTATAATTATCTACTACTCACAATTATTCACAAATTATACAGATTATGTGCAAGTTTTTTTTTGGGGGTATTAATTTAATCACAGTGTTCATGAACCATAACAAGGTGATTTTTTAGCAAGTAAACAACTATTTTAGATAATGTGTAAAGAATTTTTTGGGAAATTAAAAATGAAATATTGTAATGTGTGAGAAGAAAGGAGTTGTAGTTAACAATAATTAGTTTTATAGATCTTATTGAATTCATACAAGTAAATAAACATTCAAAAGATGATAATATTTTCAACAAATGACTAACAAAGATTGGAATTTGCATTCAAAATTTAATATAACATAAATTTTACCAATTGGATCTCCACAAATCTATCAAATGATCTCTTGAGACATAAAGTTCCATAGAAAACTTCTTTCTCATTAACTTTGAACCAATTTCTTACAAAATAAAAACTCATAGATCTAAACAGAAAGTTTTATATTGCTTAAACTCCCTTGTTTCAGTTACTAATGCTATGAAAAATTTACCATCCTCCCCTAGCATGCAAACCTAAGCTTATATTTATACACTAAAAAATACCAAACTCAAATAGGAAACAATTTCTTAAAAACCCATATGTTATGATAAAATTGGAAACCATTGAGAGACATCTTCCTCAAATTTCTCACATGTGTTGTGTAATAGCTAGTAACATGTTGTGCCTCTTGGTCTCACTATTTGTATTGAACACAACTACTTTGCATGTTTGGAAGCATTCACTTAAGTAATTTGCTCTTACAAGATGACTTAAAGTAATGGTTTTTAGCCAAGTTAATCGAGTCTTACAATTTTAAAAAATAATATACCTTGGAAAGTAACTCTATTAAATGTCTTTACTCAAAATTAATTGATTCTAACCAATTTAATTTACAAAGAGAATGGAATAAAATGGGAAAAATAAAGAAGAAGTTATCATAAAGAAGATCAATAATAATTATTGCACCATGTGGACTTTGAATATGCATTTCTCTTTGTACTTGATATGCTAAGACATCATCAATTGTATTACTGCATTATTATATTTAGCAAGTGATTTTATTTTAGTTTCAAATATTATCATTTTTGTTTCCAACCTCCTGCTATGATCATTTAAATTTTTTAGTCTTGGTTTGAGTCTCTTGATTTCATGTTGAAATTTGATTAACTCCTTTAGAGATTTAGTTGTGAAAGGAGTTGTGGACTTTTCTATTATTTGCTTGAATTTCTCATACAACTACCCATATGTCCTTGGAACACTATGAGACTAAATGTTAGTAATACCAAAGAGATAGTCTTCTAGATTCACCTTTTCATTGCAATATTCTTCCTCCAAAGTCATCATTTCTTCACACATTATTTCTAGAATATGCATGTGAAAAGATAGTAGATACTCTTCTTATTTTACCTTCTTTACAGATCCTTTAGGGTTAATCTTTTCTTCAATAATTTTTTTTCACTCAAATTACTTATTGTTTATAGACTCTCCTATTTTAACTTATAAATTCCATTTTCATTCTCAATTTCCTTCAATACTACCTTTATCTTATCTAATTTTTTTAAATAACATCATGAATACCTAAAACTTGAGGGAAAAGATTCTAATCAATTTGATGCATCTTCTCTATCCATTTATCAATGGAATTATCTTTGTCTCTAGTCTCTTCTACCTTAGTTATCACTTGATGGACAATTGAATCTCCTAAAATAATAGATTGTTGTGGAACAAACTTGGTAACTTTGGCTATTATTTCACATAACTAGGTAATTTCCTGTTTTAACTTGGACTTAACAACCTTCTCCTCATCAAGCTTCATAAAGAGAGTGTTAATCAAAGTCTAGGTATCCTGCTTCAATAATTTAGTCTTAATTTCTCCAATGGGTATCTTTGAAATTGTTAAGTCACGTTTAATGACTTTTTCTTTGTTCATTTCCTATGGTGGAACTAATATCTATGCAAACTTCTAATCTATAGGCTCAATTATAAATTTTGAAGTTACCTTAGTAGACTTAGGCTTATTTCCTTTCTTATCAAGACTTTTCAATAGTTGTAAGTCTATCTCCTCAATATTTATTACTTCCTTAGATTCTAGAGTTGTCTGCATTGCCAACCAAAATGAGAAGTCCATACTAGTGGAGGTGTTTGAATGAGTTGCCATTTACTACTAGTTGTTCCTCACCACTATCTCTTGAGAAAGAAGTCCTTGGGTTTCTATCATTTTCATGATCTCCTTCTCTGGCTCTTTCTCAACTTTCTTCTTAATTTCAACTTCTTTCTCCTTATCAACTTTCTTTTCTTTCACTTTCTCCACTTCTTTCTTTGCAATTACCTCTGTTACATCCTTAGATTCTTTCTCTTTTGTTGACTATGCTACCTCCTTCATAAGTTCAAATTATTTCATTATTTAAACTTATTTTCTCTTTTTAGCTACTACCTCTTCCATGGCTTCCTTCCTAGGTTCAATTTCTTCTTTTTATTTTTCTTATAATGCATTCTAAGATGGGGTTTCCTCTTTAGCAGTTACTTTTTCTAGCTCATTTTAAAGGTGGGTTGATCTTTTGAAGAAGGGGGAGGTGGAGAAGTAGGCAGAGAAGATGGAGGAGGAGGAGGAGGGACATTAGTTTCCTTTTTAATTAATTTCTTGGGAGGTTTGATGCCATGAGATTTTGGAGGTGGCATAAGTATTAATGGGTCTATAACATGTGTAATAGAAGAAGGAATAGTGGAAATAATAGGAGTGATGTCAGTATGAGAAACCAATGGAAGTGTGTAAATAACTAACTAAATAGGTTCCTTTTCCTTTACTATAAAATATGTATCATCAACATTTCTTTTCAACTTTAACTTCTTGGTGGGTCCTTGGCTACTTTCCCCTTGCACTATTTCTTTCCTTTTTTGATGTATATGAATAGTTTCTTTCAATAATTACTTCATATAGTATAATTTATTGAGAATCCATGTGGAATTCATGGCCATAACATTTTATGTTCTATCTATGATATTCTTCACTTGATTCTTACCAAAAATAATCATTGGAAATAGGGCATTGTCTCCCCCTATTACATGAAAAGTAGCATTGGTTACAATTTCATCATATTTCATATCCTCAAGAATTATGGATAGATCAAAAGTTTTAATTTGATCAATAGTTAACCTACTATTTTATCTTCTTCTTACATCAAACACATCTCTACAATTAGTCCAAAAGTCCTCAAGTGTAGGAATGTGCATATATTCTAGAGAAACTATATTTTGGGCCACACCTCTACAATCAAAATTGGATCTTTATTCAAAATATGTTTGGATATAGTTTTGATACATATCCTTTTATAAATTCTTTGACTTTAGATATTGGGACAATGGTAATGACCAATAACAATTAGAAAATTAATAGTAAGATGGTGAGATTTTGACTATAAATCATGTAATTCAACAAGTTGCCTACATAACTCCATGAGGATCCACTTGTCACTGGGATACTTGGAAAACTTGACTGGTGAACTTGAGAAACCTCCCAATCTAATGTTTTTGAAATCAAGGAACTAAATGAAAATTCACCCTAACTATGACATTGCATCCCATGTTGCATCAAATACTCTCTTGTGCTTTAAAGCTACATTCAATTTACAAATGATTTCATAGAAGAAACCATCATTCACTATCTTATAATGCTTGTATTATTTAGAAAGGACTAATTGAGGATAATAATCATATATTGGTATAGTTGTCAGCGTGTCTTCTATATTTATCCTTGAAAAGTCTCAACTTGATGTTGCTGCATATACCAGATATGAGGTCATCTTGAAATAAAAAATCTATAATACATTGTTTAACTATTAATTTATGTTGTCACTTATCATCCTCACCCATTCAATCATGGAAAAAATCTTGGTGACATAAATTGTTTTGATGTATGCATACATTTAGGTTGAGAAATATCTTGCATTCTTTTCACCATTAATTATGCATAAAAACTAAGTAATGTCATCTACTTTTTAAACCAAGTCTGATATTACTATCTACTTTAGAAATCTTGTAGCTTGTTTTAATTTCTTTAGGTAGGTTTTTTTCATTATCTTAATGTAATATATTGACTTAGTCTCCCATTATCTCTTAGCTTTCTCCATTATTATATCAATTACTTTAGATGATGTTGGGATATTTAGGCAGTAGTTAAGATATTAAACATCCAATCTTATCACTACATTACCAACAACATCTCTCATGGTCCTAGTAAGGGAATAATAAAACTTGGCACATGCCATGAAAAATTTAGGAAGTTGAGCTGAGCGTAGAAAGATTTAGCTTATATAATCCCACTATTAGTCATTGCCTACATGAGTGGAGTCTTGGCTATGGCCTTGGATATCTCTAACAATTTAGTCACAAATACATGTCCAATATCTATATCACTTATTTCAGTCAACTTGGAAATGATACATGATTTAATAAGATAACCCTTATACTCAATCATCATCTTTGGATCTTGATATTTGGCTCTCTTAGATTTTGATTTACATTTCCTACTTTTCTCTAGGATATCCTCAAGTGCTAATATAGGGACTTGTTTAATTAGAGTTGATTTCACTTCCACTTCAACTATTTCTTCTTCTAACCTTTCTAATCCTTTTGGTCCTGACATTGGTTCTGACTAACTATGGAAGAATTTGATGAGTGATTTTCAACACTTAGTAACTACTCCAACTAGTGTATAAAGATTGAAGAAAAGAGTCAACTTGATGTTTCAAATAGTATCCCTAAGCATGATTTAGGTTTCAAGTAGTATAAATTCCTCAAAAACCCCAAGTATCTCATAGTAAGCAATAAGGTATCACAACCCTAGGTTAGTCTACATAAATTGTAGGTCTTAAGTCTCTAGGAATCTAGGTAAGCATTAAGTCATGAGGAATCTAGGTCTATAGAATGCAACTACTTTGGATTTATTAGGAAAGTATCTTAGGTTGGGAAACTTGAAATATAAGTAATGAGCAATCACAACTTTGATTAAGTAAGATAATTGAAATTTTTAGGGTTTTCGAGGGTAGTAACTTGAGATCAGGACCCCAAATGAGTAGGTAGTAATGGGGAACATGAGTTTTCCTTTAATTTTTAATAGTTAGATTTTCATTAGTTAGGGGTTGATCTTTGCAACATTTTGAGGTGATTTTTAACATTATTGGTGTTTTAGGAATTGTTACATGGTTTTTACAACACTACTCAAGCATGCAAAAATAATAAATAAATGCAAAGAAAATAGATACAGATAAGAGAACCTTTGTGGTAGCAAGTGAAAAATTCCTAGAGAAAAACAAGAAAAAAATCAATATGAAGGCCTAAAAAAATAAACAAGATCTACATACCTCAAACACAAATGGGTCATGAAGACTTAAATTAAATTAACTCCAGAGGCTCATATAACTTACCTCTGGGTTTGTAGGTGCAAAAACTTAGTCAAACAACTCAAATTCTAGGTGGAAATGAGGTGGAATTCATTGATATTTATATTTTCCAATACATTTAATGACATGTAGTGGATTATTTTACTAAATTTTATTTGATGGCTTTTATCCAATTTCTTGAACTACTTTACTAAATTTTGCCTTTAGGAGTTAAGCATCTTCAAAATGCTGACTTGGTCTTGACTTGTGAGTACTTTGGGTTTAGAAACATTCATTACTTCCTCTTATATCTTTAGATGAGTAAAGTTCCTTTAAATACCTAATTTGATTTTTTAAGTGTTCGGTGGGTTTTATGGATAACTTTTCTTAGCTTTTGATGTAAAGTAAAGTAATTTAACAATTCTAGTTTGAATTAGATAGTGTAAATCAGACCTACGAAACTACTTTTATTTTTGTTTAATAAGTAGAGTAGCTTGGATAACTTGAGTTGTATTGGAAATGAGTCCTAGATCTTCTAGGAAATATGAGTAAATTGGTTTTTTAGTGATGTCCTCAAGCATATGTTTTCAACCTTCTAGTGTAATTTTGAAGCAAATGGAAAAACAAAACAATCAGAAAAAAACTTCTATGAACTAAAAATTTATTTAGGGGATTGGTTTAATAAGGAAAACTAACTCACATAAGAAAAAATGCAAAATTTTAAATAGGGTAACCCAAAATTTTAAGTGTGAAATTTTGGGGACATCAGCTAGTTCCAATTGGGGACATATTTATTTCTATTAGGAAGAAGGAAATAAGGGTGAGATCCCAATATCTATGGTTTTGAATATTGTCTATTAGGTATGGAGTCTTTGAAAAAACTCAATCATAAAACTAATAAACAAGCAAAAAACATAAAATCAAAAATAATAAAACCAAAATAAAGACTGAAAACTTTGTTTATATAAATACATGTATTACCCTGTTTCTTGATTCCTATAGAGCTTCAATTTTTTCCCATTGAATACCAATGACAATTGAATCTAATCTGGATAAGCTAGGATGAATCTATCCTTTCTAGTAATGCTCTTTATAGTAAAAGGCCCCTTTCATATGGAGTTAAATTTTCCATGCTTCCCTTTTTGATCATTCTATTTGGCCTATAAGAGGACCAAGTCACCAACTTCAAATTATCTATCTCAATCCTTATTATCAAATATAATCCTCATTTTCATTTGGTGGTCATCCAATCAATCAAAAAATTGAACATGTATCTCTTGTAGCTCAATGAGGAACATGATCCTCTTATCCAGTGAATCTTGATAAGTTGCATCTTCAATAGCTTTGGACAATTGTAAAGTAGGTAACTCTATGGTGATTGGTATCTCAACATTTATTCCATATAAAAACTTAAAAGGAAACATACCTATGGATTTCTTTGGGGTGATCTTGTCATCCCATAGTGTATTAAATAGCTTCTTGTGCTAGGTTCTTTGGATATTATCCACTAGCTTAGGAATGATGGTCATCGAGTTCTTATTACTTGATTCAAGTTGACCATTTCACTGAGGGTAGTGATTTAAAGCATAAACCAAGTCTATTCCATGTGAGTAATAGAAATAAGTTAGTTCTACTAAAGAAAATTTGGCTACATTATCTATTACTAGTTTATGTGGGATACCAAACCTTACTACAATGTTCTCTTTAATGAAATCACATAACACTTTAGAAGTGGCATGCTTAATAGGAATGGATTATACCCACTTGATACAATAATTTATTTTAGTTAAAACATAACAATGTCTATCACTCAAAGAAGGATTTTAACATGTAAATAAAATCCATGCCCCACTGGTGGAATGGTTCATCAATAATGACTAGTTTTAGAGACAAAGTTGGCAACTTGAGTTATCCTAAAAAATACTAACATGATTAACACTTAACAACCCAATTTGAAGCATATTGGAATAGAGTAGGCCAAAAATACATTTTTCATAAGATTTTGTGTGTTATGACGCTCACGAAGAAGACCTCCACATGATTTATCATGAAATTACTCTAGAAGTCTTGCTTGTTGCTCTTTATCCACACAGTGAAGGAAAACACCATCAATTCCTCTTTTGTATAAACCATTATCACAATGAGCATAATCCTTAGATTTTATCTTTATGGTATACTTTTCTTTACATGTTAGATAGATTAGGCATTCTCCATAAGTTAGGAAGTGGGAAATTTTGCTATACCACTCATCCACAAGATCGACAAAGAGCACCATGGGAAAATATCCATCTAATTTAGCTTGGAGTGAATATGTTATCGTATCTATGTCATCATGTTTTCTCTCTATAATCAATTGGAATAAGCTTCTTCATCTTACTAATTTCATTGGTTTGATATCAAGGTCAAACTCTTGCACCTTAGCTACCTAGGTGCCTCTCAGTAATCCCAACTCCTACTATGTTAGAATTGATTTGACTATAGTATCAGGTACATAAACTTTAGTATGTGAAGACAAAATGTAGTACCTAAAAACTTTACATGTTTTGACTATATCAAAGGCATGTTTCTCCTTCTATGAATACTTTAGTTCAGGCCTTTTCAATAGCTAACTCATGAAATATATAGGGGACTCAATTCCTTCATCATTCTTCTGAAGAAGTATAGTTGACATGGTATGTTTATAAGAATAATAGTAAATAATGAATGCTCTACTGAAATCTAATGAAACTAGCACTAGATCTTTAACTATAGCTACTTTAATTATTTCAAATGTTGTCTTACCTTTAGTATTCCATTTTAAGTATTGCCTATTTTTCATCATATCAGAGATGTGGCATGTCAACTCAACAAATTAGGAATTAATATTCTAAATAAATTGACCTTACCAAAGAATGAATGCACTATTTTCTTGGATGTAGGCATAGGTAAACTATGAATAAATTTGAATAAATCTAGATTAATCTTTGTCCCCACCTTCAAAACAATGTGACCAAGGAGTTTTCCTTCAGTCATAGTAAATATTGATTTCTTAGGATTCAAAGAGATCCCATATCTCCTACACTGGATAAGTACTTCTTCTATATTAGCTAAGTGATTACATCTCTTTTTGGAGAAGAATATCAAGTCATCAAGGTATACCATAATACTCTTGTTCTTTATATGATTAAATGTTAGATACATTACTCACTAAAATTTTTCTCTAGCATTGATAATCCCAAAAGGCATTTTTTGATAAGTAAACACCCCCCATGGCATTGTAAAAGTTTTTTTGTATTCATCTTCTTTAGCCACTTTTATTTGATTGTATCTTGAAAATCCATCCAACACGGATAACATATCTGAACCTGTAACTACTTTTAAGGTATGATTCATAATGGGAAATGGATATCTTTCAGAGAGGCTTGATTTATATTTTAGAAATCATCATAAGTGTATTTATCCATTTTTATTTCTCACTGGAAAAATATTTTCTAACCATTCTAAATGGTGCATAGGATAGATGATCTTTGCTTCAGGGAGGTTTTGTATAGTGTTGCACCTCATTTGGCTGGAAGGACTTTAGGTCTTTGAAAGACTAGGCAAAAACATCAATGTATCTTGTGATAATATTGATGAATGCTTCCTTTTCTTCTTGAGATCAAAATTTTCCAATGTTAACCATCTTAGGCTCTTCTTTGCTACCCAAACTAATATATTGTAATTTTAGAGAAGAACTATCACCATATTCTTTCTTTTTATTTAGAAACTGATCATGCTTGTCAAAGATTTATTATAAAGACACTACCCTTTAGGGATCTTATTTACCTTCAATTGAATTATATATTGACCATTGGTAAGATTAGGATCAGTGATACTAGTTGTCATCTAACATGGAAATGAGCTACTTCCTTTAAAGTATAGTTATTTGAAGTTATCTTACTACCCAAATAATGCAACTATTTACTTGTCATCATTGAAAACTATCCACTGGTTAACATTATCTGGGACCTTTGGATGATAGACCAGCTCTAATTTTTAGTTACCTTCTTATAAAGGGGTTGGCTACTTCCTTGGCCTAAGTAGAGATGCAATAATATCTAGTGAATCAACTTTGGAATTCTGATCTCAAGAAACTGAGTTAATTGAGAAAGCTGTAAAGTCAAGTGTTGCACTTAAGACTCAATCTCGATAATGCCTTAACTTATATTTATTCACCTAGTACTATCCATAAATTTATTTAACTACCAACTTAGCATCTCCCTATGCTTTTAATATTTTTACTTCTTTTTATTTTCCTTGTTCAAGTCTTAACAAGAGTGCCTCATACTCTACTATATTGTTAGTATTTTCAAACATGAGTTTGTAAGAGTAAAGGAATACTTTGCCATCAACTTATACCAATACCACCCTTATAACTAAACCAAGAAAATTATAACTACCATCAAATTCTATAATCCATATCTTATCTTCTTCTTCTTCTACTTCCTTTGGTTCTTGTATCTCCTTACCCAATTCAAGGTAGTAGACCCCATGGTTTGATTCTTTAAAAAGGATCTATGACATTAGATCATTATACTTGGAAACCGTGTACTTAGACTTCTTTTTAGGCTTAATTTTTTAATCACTTATTTTATTATAATTTGAGCACATGATAAATCCATCTTGACTTTTCTACCTAGATCCTTGTATAAGTTTCTACTTAGCAACCTTCTATAAGAGATAGGAATATTTTATATCAAGATTTTTATTTTGAGTGTTTTATCTGAAAAGGTTTCTAGGATAGCTTGAACATCTTTTTTATGTCTAATCAAGGGAACTTATCTCCTTATATAGTAACATTTTCCTATTATTTAGTCAAAGTGAGGCAACTAGCATCAACCACATTAACTGTCATAACATTATCTGAGGTTCCAGAGTCCAATATATAATTACTTAACTTAAACCCATTAATCAAAAGAGAGACATATAATGGCTCTATCCTTTTATATGTAGAAGTAGGTATGGGAGAAGTAACATTATTCTGGGAAGGAAACTATTTAGGAGTAGGCAATATACCCTTAGAAGAATTGGCTAAATTATTTTAACCTTTTCTTTGAACATACTTGACTAATCTATTCAAATGATCTAGATAATACCTCAAGTACTCAGCTTCTAACATTTGAATTTTAGTTTTCTTTATATGGTTAATTATGTCAAAAGAAGGAATGGGTGAAGATAGGTCAATATTAGCTTTAGTGATATGAGTTACTAGATTATGAGTTTGAGAAGAAGTTGTATACTTATCTTTAAGATACAAATAAAAAGGTAGATGACTACCTCTCTTAATAATACTTACATCTGCTCTATAATCTCCCTTCTCTTTTTCTTTTTCTTTAAAATATTTCTCACTAGCTTGTTGAGTCTATGAACTTGTAATTACTATGAAAGAATGACCATGATATTCTTCAAATGCTTCTTCATAATAACTTTTTGATTGATATTCTAGGTAACCAATTTTGGAGTCACCAATAGGATCTATGAAGTCATCTTCATCAATAAGACTTTGATGAGTATCATCAGTCATCTGGGCTTCCTCATTCATCTCAACATGATTCTTGAGAGCAACATCTTAAATTGTCAATATTTTTGTGGGTCAATAATATGGTTCCTATTCTGATTATTAAAATTCATTGCAAGTGCATTTCTAGCTAAAACATCATGAGTACCTTAAGCAATTTGTCTTTTGACTTGAAGCAAGTTATTGGCCAACTTCTATAATAAGGAATCAATAATCTATGATGTGCTTGAAGTAGAATATTATCCCTTAGAAGTTGTTTTATGGATCTTTCCAAACATTATCAAGTCATCTTCAACCTTTGTATAAAGATTTTGAGCTACTATTAAATCAACTAGATATGCTCTATGTAGTTGATAACTGACTTATAGTAATTAGGCATTGATGAATAAACACTTATGATTATCTCTAGTAGGTAGGGTAGCTTGAAGAATTTTATAGAGTAATCTATTAAACTTGGCAATAAAATCATACATATGCTCATGTGGATCATTCTTAAGCAGAGTCAGTTGGGTAAGTAGTATATGTGAATCTTCAATAGCTTTGAATCTCTTTATGAATTGATCACACATGGTATCCCAATTAACTATAGTGCAAGGAGGTAAATGGTAAAACCATTCTATAGCTAAGTCATGCAAGGTCTCAATGAAGAGTCCAACTAAGACATCTTCATGTTCAATGTTAGTTATTCCAAAAGCTATAAAGAAGGTAGCTAAGTGTCCATTTAGATTTTATTTTCCATCACCAATGAACTTTGGAAAATTATTTTTTGACCCTTTTGGTAGGTCATGAAGAGGGGGTGTCAAATTTAGAGGTCCAATTGATACCCCTCAAGGGATGAGAAGTGGTTGTGCCATTATTCTATGAATAATGAATTGAGGATTGGCTGATTGAATTATTTCTAAGGAAATTGTGTTGTATCTGATTCAAACGAGTTTGTGCTTATCTTATGATTGAAATATTGGGTCTTCATGTTCTAGCTTGAATAGGAAATCTAAAATTGAAATGCTCTTGAAACTCAAAAAAATTGTCTATTTAGCCTTAAGCTCTCCTTTCTCTGGTAAAAGGTAAATTTACTAATTTGAAATGCAAAGTTCTTCTAAACATTACTCAAGAAATTTGGTTTATAGGAAAAATAATTAGGTAGTGGTTAATAGACATGTAATAAGTTTAAGATAAACAAGGCATTTTAACAAAATGACATGAAGAAATCCAATAAAAATTGATGCATCTATCTTTGGAAAGTGGAGTTAACTTATATAAAGATATAGTCTACTCGAGGTGCATAACTTAGTCCACATGTAATGCTTAAGATGAAAAATTTGAAAATAAAATAAATTTAAAAAACTAAACCTTAATTGCACTTATCTCAAGTTGAAGGAGTAATCTATTTTTAGATCTGGGAGTCTATCTCTTCATTCCCTAGTGGAGTTTCCAGAAACTATTGGCTAGATATTTTTCAAGCAAAAGTACCTAGGTTGTCATGGGATTAAATCCCCTTCATTTAACAATGGAACTCCTATATGTTTATGTCTATTTACTTTTTATTACCAACTGCTCATAGTTATTCACAAATTATATAGATTATGTACAAGTTGTTTTATTTTTGGGGGGTATTATTTTAATCATAGTGTTCATGAACCATAATAAGGTGATTTTGCAGTAAGTAAGTAGCTGTATCAAATAATGTGTAAAGAAATTTTTGGGAAATTAAGAATTATAGACTATAATGTCTTATAAGAAAGGAGTTGTACTTCATAATGAGTAGTTTTACATATCTTATTGAAATTCTACAAGTAAATAAACATTCAAAAGATGATAGTATTTTTAGCAAATGACTAACAAAGATTGAAATTTGCATTCAAATTTAAAGATAACACAAACTTTACCATTTTAATTCCAAAAATTCACCAAATGATCTCTTGAGACACAAAGCATGATAAAAAACAACTTCAGAATCATTCACCTTGAACCAATTTCTTAAAAAATAAAAACTCAAAGATCTAAACACAAAGTTTAAGATTGCTTGAACTCCCTTGTTTTAGTTACTAATGCTATGCAAAAATTACCATCCTCCCCTGGGATGTAGGCCTAAGCTTATATTTATACAATAATAGATACCAAACTCAAATAGGAAACAATTTATTCAAAACCCATGTGATACGCTAAAATTGAAAACCATTGAGAGGCGTCTTCCTCAAATTTATTTTGTGTGGAATGCAGTAGCTAATGATATGTAGAGCCTCTTGGTTTCACTATTTAGATTGAACACTACTTTTCATGTTTGGTTGTGTTCACTTTAGTAATTTGATCTTACAAGATGACTTCAAGTAATGGCGTTTAGCCAAGTTACTCGATTCTTACAATTTTAAAAAGTAATATACCTCAGGAAGTAACTCTATTAAATGTATTTACTCAAAATTAATTTCTTCTAACAAAGTTACTTTAAAGATAGAATGAAAGAAAATGGGAAAAGAAAGAAGAAATTTACCAAAAGAAGAACAACAATAATTATTCCACCTCATGGACTTTGGATCTGCATTTATCTTTGTACTTGATGTGTTAAGACATCATCAACTGTATTGCCACATCATCAAGTTTAACAAGTGATTGTCTTTTTGTTTCAAATCTTATCATTTTCCTTTCCAACATCCTACTATGACCTTTTACCTTTTTGAGTCTTGGTTTGGGTCTCTTAATTTAATGTTGACATTTGATTAACTCCTTTATTTATTTATCTATGAAAGGAGTTGTAACCTTTTCTATTATTTTCTTGAATTGCTCATATAACTATTCAGATGTCCTTGGAACATTATCAGACCAAATGTTAGTAAGATCAAAGAGATAGTCTTTTAGATTCACCATTTCATTGCAAGATTCTTCCTCCAAATCATTTATTTATTCAGACATTATTTCTTGAATATGCATGTAAAAAGATAGGAAATACTCTTCTTTCTTTACCTTCTTTACAAATCCTTTAGGGACAATCTTTTCTTCAATCAAAACTATTTCAATCAAATTACTTATTATTTGTAGACTTTCCTATTGCAACTCAAAATTCCATTTTCATTCTCAATTTCCTTCATTATTTCCTTTATCTTAACTAATTTATTTAAAATATCAGCATGAATACCTAGAACTTTAGGGAAAAGATTTTGAGCAATTTGATGTATATTCTCTATCCATTTATCAATGGCCTTATCTTTATCTCTAGTCTCTTCTACCTCAATTATCACTTTTTGGATAATTTAATCTCCTTAAATAATAGATTGTTATGGAAAAGACCTAGAAAATTTATTTATTATTTCACATAACTATGCATTTTACTCCTTCAACTTGGCCTTAGCAACCTTCTCCTCATCAAGCTTCTTAAAGAGAGTGTTAATCAAAGTTTGGGTATCTTGCTTCAATCCTTAAATGGTAATTTATCCAAGGGGTATCTTTGAAATTGTTAAGTCACTTTCAATGAATTCTTATTTTCTCATCCCCTATAGAGAAACTGATATCTCTACAAACTTTTCCCCTATAGGCTAAATTATCAATTTTGAAGTTACCTTAATAGACTTAGTATTCTTTCCTGTCTTTGCAAGACTTTTTGATAGTTTTAAGTATATCTCCTTTAAATTTATTACTTAGATTATGGAGTTATCTACATTACCAACCAAGATGAGAATTCCATACTAGTGGAGTTGTCTGAATGAGTTACCATTTGCTGCTAGTTGTTCCTCACCACTAGCTCTTGAAAAGGAACTCCTTGGGTTTCTATCATTTTAGGATCTCTTTCTCTAGATATTTCTCGACTTGATTATAAATTTCAACCTCTTTATTCTTATCAACTTTCTTTTTGTTCACATTCTCCACTTATTCTCTGCAACTACCTCTATTGCCTCCTTATATTCTTTCTCTTTTGATGTCTATACTACCTCCTTCCTAGGTTCAATTTATTTCATTATTTAAAATTATTTTCTATTTATAACTAATACCTCTTCCATGGCTTCCTTCTTAGGTTAAATTCATTCTTTTTATTTTTCTTATAGTGCTTCTTGAGATGGGGTTTCCTCTTTAATAGTTACTTTTTCTAGCTAATTTTGAATGTTAGGTTGATCTTCTGAAGGAGGGGGAGGTAGAGAATTAGGTGGAAAATATAGAGGAAGAGGAGGGACATCAGTTTCCTTTTGAATGAATTTCATGGAAGGTTTGATGCCATGAGATTTTGGAGGTGGCATAAGTATTGATGGGCTATGGTAGGTGCAATAAAAGAAGAAATGGTGGAAATAGCAAGAATAATGGTGTTAGTAGGAAAGAGAAATGGATGTGTGGAAATAACTTCTTGGTGGGTCCTTGGCTGCTTTCCCCTTGCACTATTTCTTTCCTTTTTTAATGTACATGAATAGTTTCTTTCATCAGTTCCTTCATATAGTATACTTTATTGAGAATCCATGTGGAAGTCATGGCCATAAAATTTTAAGTTCTATTTATGATAGTCTTAACTTGATTCTTACCAAAAATAATCACTAGAAATGGGGCATTGTCTCCCACTATTGCATGAAAAGCATCACTGGATATAATTCCATCATATTTCATGTCCTCAATAATTGTGGATAGATCAAAAGTACAAATTTTCTCAACATTTAACCTACTGGTATCTCTTCTTATTACATAAAAATCATCTCTATAATTAGTATAAAAGTATTGAAGTGCAATAATGTGCATATATTATAGAGAACCTATATTTTGGGCCACACCTATGCAATAAAAATTAGCTCCTACTTCAAAGTGTGTTTGGGTATAATTTTGATAAATCTCCTTCTATACATTCTTGGCCTTGTAGATACTAAGATAGTGGTAATGACCAAAAAATTGACAACAGGATAATGACATTTTAACTTTAAATCATGTAATTCAACAAGCTACCTACATAACTCCACGAGGATCCACTTGTCACTAGGATACATGGGAAACTTGATTGGTTCACCTAAGAAACCTCCCACTTTTATGTATGTTGAATCAAGAAACTAAATGAAAACTTAGCCAAACTATGAAAATGCATCCCATGCTACATTAGATACTCTCTTGTGCTTTAGAGCTACGTTTAATTTGTAAATGATTTCATAGAATAAAACATCATTCACTATCTTATAATGCTTGTAGTATTTATATAGGACTAATTGAGGATAATAATTATATATGACACTATTACATACACCAGATATGAAGTCATATTGAAATCAAAAGTCTATAATACATTATTTAACTACTAATCCATGTTATCACTTATCATCCTCACATATTCAATCATGGCAAAACTCCTAGTGACATCAATGGTTATGATGTATGCATACATTCATGTTAAGAAACACTTGGTATTCTTTTCACCATTAATTTTTCATAATGGTTGAGTAATGTCATCTACTTCTTAAACTAAGTTTGATCTTACTATCTGCTTTGGAAATATTGAAGCTTATTTTAATTTCTTCAGGTATTTTGTGTTCATTATCGTAATGCACTCTATTGACTTAGTCTCCTATTATCTCTTAGTTTTCTCCATTATTATATTAATTACTTTGGATGATGTTGGGATCTTCAGGTAGTAGTTAAGATATTAAACATCCAATCTTATCACTACATTACCAACAATATCTCTCATATTCCTAGTAAGGGAGTCATAATACTTAGCACATGCCATAACAAATTTAAGAAGTTGAGCTAAACTTGGGAAAGCTTTAGCTTGCAGAATCCCACTATTAGTCATTGCTTGTCTTTTATTATTTTGGGAAGTTAGGGTCTAGTTCCTAATAAATAAAGAGGTCTAAAGTATGGGGAAACTTACAATAAAATGTAGTAAAATACATGTTTACATCAATTTGATCAAACTAGTTTGTACAAAGGAGAAAAGTATTTATCTAGAAAAATGAGATAATTTAGATGATTCAAAGTCTAAAAACTTATACATGGGACTGGGGCATTATTTGGAATTTGGATCTATCTTTCATTCTATGAAAGGATATGAGCACCAAAAATAAGAAACCCTAGTGTTCGGTGTTATAGTCCTACCTTGGTGCTATTATCCTAAATATCTAAGCATTATGGGTTTTTTTTTCCAAGTGTATGTGACCCTCTTTATGAAATATCAAGGCCTAAAAGTGTGTGGAGATTGATATAGGTTTGTTTTAGTCTTTAGTACCTATATCCATCTACACACATAGAAACAATGAATATATCAAAATTAAAAGGGGGAAAAATTGGGTTAGGGGAAGAATGATCACATAATATAAAACCCCTACTATTTTGACCACTACTTACATTAACCCTCAAGCTAGGTTCTTAGATCAAATGTATTTATCCCTTAAGGAACATGCATAATCAATACACACGATAGATGCAAGAATGAATTTTGCCTAGGCCCTTCCTTGATCAAACATGAAAGTCTATGTGTGATACAGAGAAGCTTAACTATACTATTGACTAATTTTTATTATGTCTAATGTGCCAAAGTAGTAAATACTAGATATAAAATGCCTTGTGTAGTCATTTATATAAAAAAATCATTATTTCAAATTTGGAATCTTTATTTGTATTGTGACTAACGTGGGAAAACTTAGGAATGAATAAAATAAATGGGCTAAGACCTATTTAAAGGAAAAGATTAACCAGTAAGGCTCAAATTGGATTTGGACAAGAGTGCTAGAAACTGGACACCCCAAGTTTCAACACTATAGTCTAATCCTAGTGTTCCTATCTTATAGGATAGGGATCAGGGGGGATGGAATGAGCATGGGAAACCTAACTTGACTGAGGTGGAATGATGATTTAAAAGGTTTGGGGTTACTGGTAATGGGTAAAAATGTGACTCAAGCTTAGAACTAGACCCAAATGGATAAAACAAAATACATGGCTAAATATGATTAAAGCTCATATTCTCTGGTTAGATTCTCCTATGAAAGGATTGTAAAAAGACATGATAAAAGTGCTTACTTGACCAATTTAGGGTGTATACATTTCCCCCCCTTTTAATCTAGTGATGTAATGAAATGAAGTAATAGAGTAAAAGAAAGAAAGAAGATGTGTACCTAAACTTACCTATGTGGAGATAAGTGTGATAAAAAAGGATCCAACTTCCTAACCAGGGAAGTGGATAGGGAACTAGATAGTGCCTAGAGAAATAAGGAGTCCCTAAAATAGATACCCCTTATACTAAATATGAATAGTGCTTGGAGAAATAAGGAAACCCTTAAAAGGATGCCCCCTATACTAAATTTGAATGTGAAATGAGAAATGCTTAGAAGCCCAAAAGTAATGTCTACCCTTTATCCCACATAAAATAATGTAATTTGGAATGTGTGTATAGAATATGTATGTTGTGAAGAGAAAGATATGTCATGACCCCACTTTGAATAATATGAACTAGAAATGAGAAGTGTTCATAGGTCTAAAACTAATGTCTACCCTCTATCTCACACAAACTCCTGGGTCTAGATAATGTTATGGATAAACTACTAAAGATGATCATATGGTCTAACCTAGTGATAACCTAGGTATTCCTGGGTGTAATATGAAAACTCTGGTAAATGTGTAAAAAGAAAATGGCATGTCTTACCATTTCAATTTGTATAGTCTTAGATGTTGAAGAATATGATCATTTGTGTCATGCCCTCAAATCTAGTATGTGAGTGATGCATCTGGATAATCTATAAATCTATATAACCACATGTGTCATGATATATCATGTCATGTCCCATGTGAAAAATTTGAGATTAAAACAATGTGCTCTACACCATGCCTATAATATAGTATCTAGTTCTGTAACTATGTCATGCTATATGAAGTTGTATATATGATACATGTAATAATAGACATGCCCCAAATCTGGTATCTGAGTCTGAGTTTGTATCAAAGTCAATATGAGTGCATATAATCTAAACCACTATATCTAAATAATCTATGTATCTATAAACTAATGGTATATCCCTCTAGATGTCTGAGTGATGCTGAGTGACCCACATAACTAAATCACTATATAATCTTGACCAATCTAAGATGAGTGATGCTAAGTGACCCATATAGTCTAAACCACTATATAATCTTGACCAATATATACTAAGTAATGCTGATAATCTATATTTTAGAGGTTTAAAAACCATGTTGAGTAACCCATGTAGTTTGAATCACTATATGTTTTGACTAATATGAGCTGAATATGATAATTTGATTGGTGGAGATGTGAGAACCAAGGTGTATTTACCTATAGGAGTAGATATGGATACTAGGTAATTTTTAGATATTTTATGAATGATGCCACCCCTTTTAGGTAGAGGGATGAGATCTATGATAGAAGAGGTTGAGACAAAAGTGATGACTAGTGGAGTATGAATAGTAACTAGGTTAGCATGTAGTGAATAGATCAAAAGTCTTTTGTTTATTTGGTAAGAGTTAAATTACTGGGATTGAAATGTGATCTTGATTAGTTAGGAACAAATATTGTGAGTGGGTATAGTAGAGATTATAAATGTTCATGCTATGGTAAGCAAATAAGGTAGTAGTTGATTGATTTGGTTGGGTTGTTTGAATGATTTTTTGATTGGTAAGTACCAATTTATATGTTAGGGTATAAAAGAGGTAAAAGGATGTGTATATGCCATAGTATGTAGATGATGTAGTGAGAGAGTAAGGTGTGCATGATGCCAAAGGTATCATTGTCATGATTTTGTTAAACAAAATAGTTTTTAAAATGAAACTATGGGGTTTTAGTTATGTGAAAAATGGTGTTTTGATTTGGAATAAAAATGTTGGTTGATATATGAATTTTGATTAACTTTAGATTCATTTGTGCATTAACTAGTTTGAGATATTGGAGCTCTAGAGTGAGAAAATGCCTAGGAGATGAGCACCTTTCATGACCCATTTTGAGTAGCTGGTAGCCTAGATTCAGGTCGATGGAGATATTACCCTAGTGAGTAATGAAAGTCCTAGTTTTTGATTTTATAAAATCTTGATTTTGACATTTTTAGTCTATTTTAAGTAGCTTAGTAAATTTTTAGATGGTTCCAACACTCCTATCCTGGAGCCATTATTCCTATCTAGGATACAACACTGTTGTCCAGGTTTTGGTGCTATTATCTAATGCTAGTGTCCTTCTGTAGTGTTGTTGTCCACTAGGGATATTTTTTTAACTTATGAGTTATTTCTTATTGTTGTGTAGTTTAGCTATTTTTACTGGCATTATTGACTGATATATATGTTGTTTTATAATGTTTTCAAGGTAAGGTGTGGATGAGAGAGTTACATAGACACCAAGTGATGGATATGTTTAAGGATGTTTCCTTTATCAGCTAATGAGAGATCCATGATAATTAGATTAGGATTGGGTCATGTACGTGACCTAGGTAATGTGCAGTGGGAAATGTATTTGATCACCACTTTATGTGAGAGGTGGAATGTAGACACTTGTACATTTTAGCTTCCTACAGGGGAGATCATTGTGACCCTAGAGGATGTGTATGAAATTTTGCATTTTATAGTTAGTGGGTATCAGGTGACATTATAAGATGATATGGGTGGTGATGCCATTGATCATGCATCCTTGTATTTTGTTGGTATGCCTTCAGGTGTAAATTAGAGAGGCAGTGATAGTGATGTATTATTGTTAGTTATTGTGCAGTCGAGTGATTTGTGCCCATGGAATTATTTAGTCATGTTATTGGTTTCATTTGTTGTAATGGATGGTATCAGAGTTTATATTACATATATGATGCATAAGGTGGTTTGTAGTGTTGAGATGTATAGTACTATGCTTTCATGGGGTAGTATTGTGTTTACCCATTTATATAGAGATTTATGTGGTATATACTAAGGCATATACCACATGGTGGGATAGGCATCAGTGGGCTCCATTATATCCTATTGATGGATTAGATGCTCCCATGTATGAGGATATCAAACCAATCTAGATGATGGGAGGTAAGTAGTGATTATATTTAAATTATGCCTATGTTTATGATTTAGTTTGATTTGGAAGTATATATCTAATGTAGTGGTATAATTTTTATGGATGCAAGTGGAGTGGGAAGTGCACAAGATAAGGAACCTACTAGGGTGGGGAGGGGAGATGATGAGTTTTAGGAGACCATCATTGAGTTGACCCATCAAGAGCTCATGTGGCATGTTCTTGATGATATGATGGAGGAGGTTTTGATAGAATCAATGATGGTTACAACTGGTGTTTATGCTTATTTGTTTGATAGAATCAGAGATTGAGAGTGAGGGCTTGATGCCTATTCATGATTGATTTTTACTTTGATATGATGTTTTTTTTAATATGTTGTTATATATACATGGATGTTGGGTTGATTTTGATTTAGGTGTGTTGTGTTATTGATTTTGGTTTAGGCATATTGTGTTATTAATTTTGATATAGATTAGCATATTTGTTGTATATATTTGAGTTAGAAATAGTTGATTTAGTATTGATGTTTAAGGTTGTAAATGTTTGGCAAAATGGCACTTTGGATATGTGTTTTGATTATTTTAATGATAAGTTTAGGTGTGACATTTATCTTTGATTTGAAAGAAAAAATTTATTTATTTTTGTAATTAGGAAATTATTTGGATAAATTGATTTGGATTAATATTGGTAAAATAATATTTGGTAAGATTTGGAATTTGATAAGCTGGTTTGAGATTGGGAAATTATTTGGATGAGTTGATTGGGTTTAATATTTTTAAAAATGTATTTGGTAAGATAGTTTTTTGGGAATTAAGAATGTTAGTTGTTAGTATGTGGGGATTTAAGATAGCATGATGTGTGTATTACATCCTTAAGAGTGGCTCAAGAATACAAATGTTAGCTATACCTTTGGATCCATCCTTGCCTTACTAAGTGAAACTATATGTGTATTGTATCTCTATCTGAACCTTGATGGCCAGCTAAACAAATGCCCATACTGCTCATGTTGTGTAGGAACATATGTTATATCTAATACTGCCTATGATGCACTAATTGTAGTTATACATGGAGAATCTAAAAAATGTAACCTTACTAGATGTGTAATTGAAATTATGTGTTGTGGAGGAGACTCATTTATTCATAATCATAGTGGATTACTACATGAAACAACACCCTATGGCCTTTATTATGATTCATATGACTAATTAATAAATCAAGATGGAATTAGAACACGTGATGGGGGATCATCTAATCTTAACCATAGTGGGTTGCTACATGAGATAATACCCTAAAAACTTGGCTATAGTAAATATCTCTCTGGGGTAGTACTCTGCTATGGTGCTTATGACTATGATGGATATGTGTATGGAACTACAATATGTATTTCATGGACTATACTGCTATATGTGGGTTGTTCATGATGTACTAGTTTCCAAACCTTTTGAATAGTTGGAATGGGAGATCTCCTATGAGGCTCTATCTTAGAACC
Organism: Torreya grandis; assembly: GCA_037957365.1. Lineage (NCBI taxonomy): Eukaryota > Viridiplantae > Streptophyta > Pinopsida > Cupressales > Taxaceae > Torreya > Torreya grandis. The sequence goes on along the minus strand of JARHVA010001543.1, from coordinate 1,804,151 downwards.
TACATTAATCTAATGATGAGTGACTAATGATTCCTATGAAGGAATGTCCTAAGATGACTCAATCATAGATGAATGAGGTCTATGGTTCCACAGTGAAGGAGATCTCAATGCCCCCTGTGTGAATGCTATGATACCATTATCAACACATCTATTAATTCAATCTTTGAGTCCATAACAATCATTATCTCTAAAGTGTCAGAGGAAGATATTGTCCAAGATGGCCCTGTTGAGGACCCTGTTTCAATAAATGAAAGGGAAAATACAGTTCAGGATGACAATCAAAATATGGACATGGAAATTCAAACTGGAACAAAAGAACAGTATCAAAGGGGCTGAGAGGATCACTTTGAAGAAGGTAGGAATAGTCCCAATAAGAATTCTGAGGAATGGAGAGAGAAAAGGCATAAAGATGGAATGCACACACCTATGAGTTGGGTTAATTGCAAAGTAGAGGCTTCTCTCCAACTTGATTCTTGGATGTGTAAGGAGATTAAGGATCTCAAAAGGAAAGTGGAAATTATGGAAGATAACCAGAAAGCTGCATGGAACAAAATTAACAACATGGAAAAATAGGTAAGAGATATCCCAGTCAAGCTCAAAGATTACGAGAATAACCTTTGAGAACTCATTAGGGAGAACAGAACGAAAATGGAGGAAGTAACGTCCAACATATGTGCTGCAGCTACCAATATTGGAAAAAGAGCTAGTGAGGAGACCAAATCTCTGGAGGGGCCTAGCAAAAGGATGAGACAAAGCTCAAGAAAGAAGGCTACACAAGAGGGAGCCAAGTTGGTGGCAACTACCACTCAGGATACTATTGTGAAAGGTACAAAAATTGTGAAAATGATTTTGGAACTGGAAGAATAGTCTGGTTCTTCTTGCTGGTTATGTTTTTTGGTCTTGTTCTCTAGTTTCTTTTTGTAATCTTCTATCTATGGTGTAGCTAGATCTATGTTAAATTTGGGTTTTGACCAGTGGTCTCCCTGGTGGTTTCAGGTCCATATAAAACCTATTTTTGCTACTTCTTTGTAGTAGTTTTTAGGTTCTGCTTGTGGGCGTTGAAGCTTTATCTTTCTTTCCTTGTACTTGGGTTTCAGGATCCCATCAAAACCTATTTTTACCTTTATCTAAAATAATCATTATCTCTATCCATATATATGATGATAGTTACAAAAAGGTCGATGAGGTTGTTTCCATAGGAGACATAGATCTCATCGATGGGTAGAGGGTAATGTGATTAACATCCTATCTAATAGTGTTGATAATATGATAGATAGGCTATCCTATTCTGAATAAAACTATAATAGTGCCTTGATGTTATTCTCTATAGTGTATACTATAGGTTATACTTTAGAGACTAGCTCTTTTTTCTTAACCAATTGTTTTTCTAGTTGTGGTCTCCTATCTATTTTAGGATATGGTGGATGTTGTATGCTAGGAGCTATAGACACTACTATGAAATATAGAGTAATTTGATCAATTGAATCTACCTCAATTAATCCCAATTTCTTTTCCAAAGCTATAACTATATAGCATAAGTGCATGAAAGAAGACTCTGTCTAATATAATAGATGCTTGATGAGAGGTTAATGAATCCCCTTAATAAAGATATGCTAAATATCTAGATATTTTGGTTTGTATATCAATATTAGCATGTGATTATTGAATTGTAAGATATAATCACTAACTAAATCTGAAGTATTCTGATGCAAAGTTACAAGTTTCTCATATGTAACATGAGGGCCCATGTTTGTAATGTGATGTCTAGGAAATGCCTCCTCTTAGTCATCATATTTGTGTAAGGAGCCAATGGGGGTAGATGAAATAAATAATTATATGCTTCCCCCACCAAATTTCTACTAGAATAACTTTAGTAGAATCAAAGGACTTACATGAGATAACAAAGCCTTTTGAAATGCTTGAAGGTGTACAAATGGATCTCTAATTCCATCAAAGTGAGGCAATGATGGTGTCTATAAATGCTTAGGAAATGAAGATTTTATGAATGTCTTTAGAAGTGGGTTATCATTTAGATCATTGGCATCTATCCAAGGCTTATAATCTTTGTTTTCTAAGTTAAGGAAATGTACTTGGTGTTGTAATTCACCCACTGCATGTATCAATGAAATAATTTCCTAGGAATGGATATTAGTATCTTGAAGTGGTTAATTTAGTCTTTGAATTCGATCATTTATTTTATCCATGAGAATGCTACATTTAGTAATTAGATCATAAAGAGTGGGTGTGCTCATTAAAACCTTTAGAGGAAGGGTAACTTGGACCTTACTAGAGGGATGTGAGCTGCCATTCTCTTTAGGTGAAGAGTGAGAACTGGGTTCTACTATAGTAGGGGTTGGATTGGGAGATTTATTAGTATCTTTATGTTTTAGTGAATCACATGCTAATTCAATAGAGGATGTGATATTATTATTATCATGTGCATTATTTGAAATAGAATTATGAATAAAACTAGGAGAAACATTTTGACATGTTTTTGATTTGAGAGAAGGGGTGAGAGAAGAGGCAAAAGTATGAGATGCATTTTCTTCTTCACTATATGCATAATAGTCATCATTATTCAATGCATTATCACAATATAAATTTTGTTCATTTGAAATAGTAGTATTTTAAGTATCATTTTTGTATTCACTTTCATTCTCATATTTATTTACATGTTCACTATCATACTCATTATCACTTCCATCATTGCTAAAGAGAGGTGTAAGAGAAGAATTTAATTCCTTTCTAATATGCAATAAGTTATCATTGGAATTTAGAAGATCATGTGTATCTATACTATCCATGGATGGCGTGTATTCATTTTCAGTATGAGAAGTAAGAGTACGAGAGTTAGCATTTGAACATTCTTTGGATAAATTAGAGTTGAGAGCATGAGATGCACCATTTAAACTATGCTCTGGTAATTTGATTCTATTGCATTTATATTGTTGTATTTTGAACATAGCATTAGTAGAAGAGAGAGAGAGATATTAGGTTCACATGGAAGTAAAGTATCACCTATTAGAGGTTCACTTAGAAGTGCATGACTAATTTATTCATTTTGTGCATTGTGCATAGGAGAATGAGGTCAAAAGTACTTTTCCCATTTATCAAAAGTATTTTATTTAGAAGAAGGGATGAAAGAGATAAGTTTGAGAGGAGAAGATGCATCTACTTTTCTTCACTCTCACTTTCATATGCATGATAATATTCCTCATTGAAATAATAGTAATTATCTTCATTATAAATAAAATTAGTTTCCACATTTTTATCTATTGTGTAATTTTTCAAATTTGTCCACTCATTATCATAATTATGTGAAAAATTAAGAAATTTATATATGGGATGAGAGGGAAGAAGTGCCTTATTAGTCATTTTATTTCTTTCACCACAAAGAATATGAAGAAGTATTATTAAGAAAATAAATGCAATAATAACTACTAAAATGGAAAGTTTGAAAATACTTGTGACTATCTAAACAATTTACAAAAATTTTGAAAATTAATTTCTAATAATTTTCAAGTATGAATGGTTTGAAGGTGGAGGACCTAGTTTAGGAATCTAGGGTTTTGGGCTAAAGTTTTAGAATTTTTGAAAATTATTTGCTATAATTTAAATTCTTAAAATTAATTTAAACAAGATAATTGCATAAAAATTGATACAAAAATCAAAAATTTGAAATTGATTTTTTTCACAAAATAACTACTAATTTAGAAAATTTGAAAATATTTATGGCACACTAAATAATTTTTGAAATTTTTGAAATTAGTTTCTAAAATTTGTAAGGGAGGGAAACTTGGGGTTTGAGGACTTAGTTTGGAAATCTAGGGTTTTGAGCTAGGGTTTTAGAATTTTTTGAAAATTATACAATAATTTTAATTTATAAAAATTATTTGAAATAGGATAAATGCACAAAAATTTATAAAAAAATTAGAATTTTGGAAAATAATTTTTTGCACATGAAACTACTAATTTTGAAATTTTAAATTTATTTTTGAAAAGATAATCAATTTTAAAAAATTCCAAAATATTTTTATAAAATTTTGCAAGGAGGAAAGGCTTGGTGTGTGATGACCTAGTTTTGAAATCTAGGGTTTTGAGCTAGTGTTTTAGAATTTCTTGAAAATTATTCAATAATTTTTAATTATAAAAATTATTTTGAATAGAAAAAATGCACAAAAATTAATACACAAATCAAAATATTAGAGATTAAAATTTTTCACAAAATAATTAAGGAAGAACCCTAAGTGTAGCTAGGGTTTTAGGTTTTTTTAAAGTAAGTTAGGTTTACCAAATGTTTTCTTATTTTTGGGAAGCTCGGGTCTAGTTTCTAAACAATAAATAGGTCTAGAGTATGGGGAAAATTATAATCAAATGTAGTAAAATATAGGTTTACATCATTTTGATGAAATTATTTTTCACAAAGGAGAAAAATACTTATATAGAAAAACAAGATGATTCAGAGTCTAAAAACTTATACATAATACTAAGGCCCTATCTAGAATCTAGATCTATCTTTCATTCTATGAAAGGATAGGAGCACCAAAAATAAGAAACCATAGTGTTTGGCACTATATTCCCACCCCAACACTATTATCTTGAAGATCTAAGATTTTTGGATTTTATTCACCAAGTTTTTATGACCCTATCTATGAAATATTGAGGCCTAAAAGTGTGTGGAGCTTGTTGTAAGTTTGTTTTAGTATTTAGTACCTATATCCATATACACACATGCAAATAATGAATATATCAAAAGAAAAAGGGGGAAAAACTAGGCTAGGTGAAGAATAATCACATGATTTAGAATCCCTGTTGTTCTAACTACTACCTACATTAACCCTCCAGCTAGGGTATTAGATCAAATTTAGTTCTCCTTTAGGGAACATGCATAATCAGTACACATGATAGATGCAAGAATGAATTTCTCTTAGGCCCTTCCTTGATCAAGCATGCAAGTCTATGTGTGATGTAGAGAAACTGAGCTATACTATTGACTAATTTTTATTATGTCTAATGTGATAAAGAGGTAAGTGTTAGATATAAAATGCCTTATATAGTCCTTTATATAGGAGACACATTATTTCAAATTTGGGAGCTTTATTTGCATTTTGGCTGACATAGGAAAACTTAAGAATGAAGAAAAGAAAGGGGCTAGGACCCATATAATGAAAGAAACTAACCATTAAGTATCAAATTAGCTTTAGATAAGAGAACTAGAAACTAGACACCATAGGTTTTAGTGCTATAGTCCAATCCCAGTGCTCCTATCCTATAGGCCAGGGACTAAGGGGATAGAATAAGCATGGGAAACCTAACTTGGCTAAAGTGGAATGACCATTTGAAAGGCTTGGGGTTACTGAGAATGGGTAAAAAGGTGACTTAATCTTAGAACTAGACCTAAATGGATAAAATAAAAGACATGGCTAAATGTGAATAAAGCTCATATTCTCTAGTCAGAGTCTCCTATGAAAGGACTATTAAAATACATGATATGTGTGGTTACTTGACTAATTTAGGGTGTATACAACCTGCATGAGTGGAGTCTTGGCTATGGTCTTGGATCTTTCTAATAATTTAGTCATAGATACATGTCCCATATCTATATCACTTATTTAAGTCAACCTAGAAATGATACATGATTTAATAAGATAACCCTTATACTCATACTTCATTTTTGGCTCTTGATATTTAGATCTCTTAGATTTTGATTTACCTTTTCCTACTTTGCTCTAGTATCTCCTCAAGTGTTAATTTAGATACTTATTCAATTAGAGTTGATGGCACTTCCACTTCAGCTATTTCTTCTTCTAACCTTTCTGATCCTTCCAATCCTGACATTGGTTTTGACTAACTATGAAAGAATTTGATGAGTGATTTTCAACACTTAGTAACTACTCTAACTAGTTTAGAAATTTTGAAGAAAAGAGTTAACTTAATGTTTCAAATAGTATCCCTAAGCATGATTTAGGTTTCAAGTAGTAAAAATTCCTAAGAAATCCCAAGTATCTCATAGTAAGCAATAAGGTATCACAACCCTATGTTAGTCTAAATAAATTTCAAGTCTTATGTCCTCAAAAATCTAGGTAAGCATTGAGTCATGAGGAATCCAAGTTTCTATAAGGCATCTACTTTAGATTTGTTTGGGCAAGTATCTTAGGTTGGGAAACCTAAATTATAAGTAATGAGCAATCATAACTCTTGTTAAGAAATATGCTTGAGAGTTTTGGGGTTTTTGAGGGTAGTAACTTGGAATCAAGACATCAGATGAGTAGGTAATAATGGGGAACCCAAGTTTTCCTCTAGTTTTTAATAATTATATTTTCAATAGTTAGGGCTCAATCTTTGTAGCATTTTGAGGGGATTTTCACATGATTTGTGTTTTAAGAATCATTATAGGGTTTTTTTAACACTACTCAAGCATGAAAAAATAACAAATAAATGCAAGGAAAATAGATACAAATAAGAAAACCTTCATTGGTGGTAAGTGAAAAAATACCAGAGAAAAATGAGAAGAAAATAATCAAGCTGAAGGCATAAAAACAAAAAAAACAAGATATACATACCTCAAACACAAATGGGTCATGAAAATTTTAATCAAACTCACTCCAGAGGATCAAATAGCTTAGCTCAAGGTTCATAGGTGTAGCAACTTAGTCAAACAAATCAAATGCTAGGTTGAAATGAGGTGGAATTCATTTATATTTATATTTGATAATGAATTTAATGACATGTATTGGACCCATGTAAAATAGCCATGTAAGTCCTTGGCTTTTATTGGGTTTCTTATGATTCTTTACTAAATTTTTCCTTTAGGACTTAAGCATCTTTACAATCTTAAGCCGGTCTTGACTTGTGAGTACTTTAGGTAAAAAAGCCTTTGCTACTTCTACTTATGGCTTTGCATGAGTAAAATTCCTTCAAAAACCCAATTTGCTTTTTGAAGTGTTCAGTGGGTTTTTGTGACTACTTTTATTAGCTTTTGATGCAAAGTACAGTAGTTTAACAATTCTTATTTGAACTAGACAATACAACTCAGAATTGTAAACTTATTTTCTTTTTATTTAATAAGTAGAGTATCTTGGAGAACTTGAGTTGTATTAGAAATAAGTCCCAATACTTAGCTTTTTGATCTTATAGGAAAGATGACTAAATGGGTTATTTTGTGATGGCCTCAGGCAGATGTTTTCAACCTTCTAGAGTAATTTTGAAGCAATTGGGAAAATAAAGCAATCAAAAACAAAAACTTCTAAGGACTAAAAATTTATTTATGGGATTGGTTTTATAAGGATAACTAACTCACATAAGAAAAAAGCAAAATTTTAAATAGGGGTAACCCAAAATTTTAATTTTGAAATTTTGGGGACACTAACTTCCACATGGAGAATATCATTTATTGATTTCTATTTGCCCACTTCTCTCTCTCTTCCCATTTTCTCCTATATGTCCCATTTTATTTCCTTTGGTAGATAGATCTCTAATAATACTCACATTTTGGAGCATAAGGGAGAATATCATTTGATAAGGTGAAATCCTATCAAAATTTATATGAAATATGTATTAAAGTAATAAATATTTTCTTTACCTATCTCTTGCCTTTGAATTGTGTTTAGTAAGCTCGTGCATGATGGCATTGTGAAAGAGCATCTTCCATGTCTATTGTCATTATTTATTGCCTATTTTTAGGTGTTTTTAAGTTAGTTATAGGTTTTAACTTGTGATCTTTCCACCATTAATTTAATCTTGGTGTGAATCTTAGAATTCCACTTTGTCTCATTCATTATTTGGTGAACCTAGTTCATGAAATACTTGTGAAATTAGCTAGTTTATGAGATTGTGTGAGCTATCATTGTTTTATGCTTCATTAGTGTTTATTTCATACTTATGTGAGTTCCCATTTAAATTTGGTGTATCACCTTTTATCTCTCTTAGTTACCTTTTACCCCTCTCTATACCTTTTCTAAGAATAATACTAGTCTAGGTGATCCATCAAGAGGAAGTCAACCTTCTCCGAAGGTTTAACCCCATAATAAGATACCCAAAATTGGGGGTTATTCCCATATTGTGGTTGGGAGTGGGGGGACCTAAATAAATCTCCCATAAGGGTGAAATTCTATGCCATATTAGTTTTTGGCATGCTTGATGGGACCACTTTTAAATAAGATTGGTCAAGTTTGATGTTGGTTTGATCAATTTTTAGTGGTTATATATTTCATCCTTTAGTATCTAGTGACTTCAAAGAACACTCAATGTTCTAGTGTAGAGTAGTAGCTATATTTCATGCCAAAGGTGACTACAATATTAGCTTCTAGAGGTATTCCTTTTGAATTTATTTAATTACCTTTAAAGTTAGTAAAAAGGCTAAGATTTTTTGATACTCATCCATAAAAAAGGAAATTTCCTCCTAAACCAATCTCTAATTCTACCCCTATAAGAACTTTGCTAGCTCCTTTCACTACCATGGCAGCCCCTATAGCTTTTCCTTTTATGGATTTCAATGGTTAGAGTCCTTGGACCTATATTAGTATTATCTTATTCTAGTGACAACTCTTAAGGTTGTGCCTTACTTTATGGGATACAATTATACAACCCTTTTTGAACACCTTAGAGATATATCAACTTGTTCAATATTCATGACATCACTAAGGAAAATGTGTCCATTAGGCTATTAGCCATCTTTTTTAATGGAAAAGCCTTAGACTAGTATAGAAACCTTAATGATAAATCCATAACATCATGGTATCAATTAGGTGATGCATTATGTAAGATATTTGAAGATAAGAGTGACCACTTGTCACTTGAAAAATAATTAACTATAATCAAGAGGGCTCATCATGAGGTTATACAAGACTTCAATACCAAATTTCAAAAGACATGGTATAGGATTTTGGTCTTATTAGGCCTACTCCTAATTATTATTTATCTTACTATCTAAAAGATATAAATAATGATATAGTAGTAATGATCCAATCTATGGGAGGAAACACACTACCAAATGCTTATGAGGTGGAAATTAGAGAAAAGAATTGTCTAGTACAAGATGGAAAACTTACACCTAGGCCACCAATGCCTTTGTTTCCTAAGATTCAACCACCTCCTATCCTCATTCCTCCCCTTATTAACATTACCCCTATGCTAGCACTTACTTCCATACCTACACCTAAGTAGGAAAAAGCTTCAATTAGTCTATCTAATGACCCCCAAGAAACAAGAATTTCCAAGATCTTAAGAACATGTTTCAATCCTTTAGAAATGAGTGGGTAAATGTGAAGAAGCATTAATACCAATTAAATAGACATTTTCAAGGCCCATATCAACCTTAACAACACTCTTATCAAGAAAATAGGCAACCCTACAAAGGAAATTTCCAAGGATAAGGCCAAAGATAGGGGTAACCTAACTATAATAGGCCAAATAATTATAATCTAAATGCTATAAGCACCCCTAATACTTTGGTCCCTACTCAGAACAACATTAATCAAGAATGTGATGGTAATATGCATTATAATCAAAATTTTGGCTAATTAATTATCCAAAACATTGAGTTCAATTAGGCTTTGAATGATCAATGGCATTAGGGTACTAGCTATGGGTTCAATCAAGCTGTTATGGCTCAAAACATAAAAGTACCCATGATGACAAAACTAGAAGATATTCAATAAGGCTATGGATATGATGAAATACCAAACTAATTGGGTACTATAATGGCTAACTATGAATAAGAAGAGTGTTATGCACTTAATCAACATACTAGTTCTAGCTAAGCATATATTCTAGTGGTAGATAATACAAGGTTCAAAAGAAGGACCATGGATGGTAACTAAGAAGCAATCAAAGATCCTCCTACTATTACTTCATTACTATCAAATCCAAATTAACTTACTGCTTCCCTAAATGTTGAAATAGCTCTAAAGAATCATAATCAAGGGAATGCCTTTATACCCTAAAACTCACAAGTTCAAAGTATAGTTGTGGCTCCCAAAGCACAAGAAAAAGTTAGTGATTTACCATCAATATTATTGAATATATAAAAAAATCCAAGGTGATTGTGACAATGTGGGACATGCTTTCCATGCCTGGTTAGGTGGATATCCTTCAAGAAGGATTATCAAAGATCAAGGTTTTTGAGAAGCCACCAAGCAAGGAAAATGTAGTTCTCACAAATACAACTAAAGGAATTAATGAAGGGAAATAAAATAATATGATCAAACCTCCCCCATTTTATATTTTTGTAATCATTTATGACTCTTTAGTACATAATTACTTGGTAGATAGTGGAACAAGCACTACAGTGATGCCAAAGTTAATAGTAGATCAACTTGTTTTTAAGTATGAACCCAAATCTAAGAGATTTCTATAGATTGATGGATATTAAATCAAACCATTTGGTATTATCATAGGCCTCAACTTGACCCTAAATGCTTATCCTATTATTTTAGTAGCTTAGGATATGTTGATTCTAGATGTGCCTCCTCATTTTGCTCTATTCTTATCTAAAGATTTCATAGCAAAAATTGGGGGTTATCTAGCATTAGATTGGTCCTACATGGATTCTAAGACAAGATATAGTACCAAGGTATCCATCAAAGTTAATCCTATTACATAATTTCACATAGATACTTATGGGATAGATAGATCAAACATTAATTGCACCATCCTAGATGAAGATTACCACTTGGTTGGTCAAGAACTAAACAATTATCTTGAGGAGATACCTGATATGTTCTTAGATGAGTTATGGAGTGAAAATTAGTTAATTAACCCTTTGGAAGGTCTTATAAAGATGGGAATGGGTGTTTACTATTTGTATGAGGAGAGTGAGTCCATGTCATCCCTCACTAGGCCACACGAAGACTAGTGTTTTATGGAAATTATTCTTTGATGGCTCAAGGATCAAACATGTGTTAGGTGCATATGTGATGTTGATACCCCCATCCAATGATAAGTACTTCTCCTCTTATATGTTCCAATTTAGTTTCTCTTGTAATATAGCTGAGTATGAGGGCCTTATCCATGGCCTTTAGTCAGTTAGAAATAGTGGATGAAGTAGTTACAAGTTTATGGGGATAGTGAGATAATAGTGAATCAGTTTAGAGGCCAAAACATTACAAGGAATCCCTTAATGAAATCATACAAATATAGATTGTGGGACATACTGGAGGATTTCAAGGCCTTCAACATTCAAGTAGTGCTAAGGAGCCAATTTTAACATGCTGATAGGCTGATAGTTATGGGAGCTCAATTTAACATCCCAAATGGGTTGAAAAGGTCTAAAGTGTAGCCACATGTTAAAGTGGTAGTCTGACCATCAGTGCTAGACAATGAAACTCATTGGCATGTCTTTGTTAGTGACAAGCATATCACATGTTTCTTACAGTAAGAAGTAGTTTTTTCCCCACTAAACCAAGGTAAATTTCAACATTAGTATGAGGATAAAATAATTTAAATAAGGTCTAATAAGGTTCATAAGTGTTGGTCACCCTTTAAGGTCTTTTCTATGAAGGAGATCATATGAGGAAAGATAAGGTAATGATCTCAACTAACGATAAGAACTATGAGAGAGTTTTTATCCTCAAACACAAACTCCTAAATATTTTAAAGGTAATCAATAAGGCTAATAGGAATAATTTCATTGAGATTTATAAATAATATGTAGACATATTTGCTTAGGAATATAGTGATCTGAGAGGATTTGACCCTAGACTAGCCGAACACACTATAGAATTAGAGGCTAATGCAAAGCTTGTTAGGAAGAGGCAAATGCCTATCAATCCAAAAATTGAAGAGACTATGAGGAAAGAATTGAATAAATTTATTGAATTCAATATCATCTTTCCCATTAAGCACTCCCCATGGGTAACCAACATGGTACCTATGAGGAAGAAAAATGGGGAGATCTAGTTGTGTGTTGGTTTTAGAGACTTTAACAAGGTCTCTTTGAAAGATCACTACCCAATACCATCCATGGATGAAATCCTACAAATAGTTTTTAGTTTAGATCGCTTCTCTCTTTTGGATGGGTACTCAAGATACAACCAAGTTCTCGTAAGAGAGAAAGACCAATACAAGACCACCTTCACCACAAAGTGGGGCACATATGCTTATTATAATATACCTTTTCTCTTGTCAAATGTTGGGGAACTTTTCAAAGAGCCATGGACATGGATTTCCAAGGATTTTTGAATCAAATGTTGTGGTTTACTTGGTTGACATAATAATTTTATCCAAGAAGGATAGTGAGCACTTAGATCACCTAAGATTGATCTTTGAAAGGTGTACAGAATATGGGATCTCATTGAATCCCAAAAAATGTGTGTTTGATATCCATGAGGGAAAATTCTTGGGAAATATTGTCTCAAAGAATGGATTAGATATTAATATTGATATAATAAGTTCCATCTTGGCATTATCTTTATCCAAACATAAGAAAGGACTCCAGAGTTTCTTTGGAAAAGTAAACTTCAGGAGAAGGCTTATACCTAATTTTTAAAACTTGGTCAAACCCATCAATACCATGATGAATAACGAAGTGTTTACTTCATCAAATGAAGGTAAATCAAAATTTAAGGCTATCAAGAAATCAATTTTCCAAGCACCCTTGTTCATGAATCTTGACTTCTCAAGGGATTTGATATTGTATACCTTTGCCAATAGTGATATTATATTAGCTATGTTGATGTAGAATAATGGTGAAGGACTTGAGAAGCCAATTACATTTTTCAATTAAGGGCTTGAAGGGTATGAGGTAAGGTATAATTTTATATAAAAATAAGTCCTTATATCATTAAGAATCCTCAAAAATTTTAGACAAATACTCTCTAATAAAAATATTTCTCTTATGGTGTCTCATCCTAGAGTGAGACGCTTTCTTATTAAGGACTTGAATGAGAAGAGGGATGATTAGATTACCAAGGCTATGGAGTGTGATGTGGATATCAAGGTAACTAAGCTAGTAAGATTAAAATGCTTATGTGAGTATATGGTTGATGACCTTCAATAAGGTAAAGAGGTTATCTTGGTAACATAAGACAACTCATAAATAGATGTACCTCCACCTCACACTAGTTATCTCCAAGATATAACACACTTATTGATGATAGGTGAGTACCCTCAAGGTATCGATAGGGTAAAGATAATGTATTTTAGACTTTAGTCCATACCTCATGCATTAGTTTATGAGGTTCTATTTAGGAAAGACCTCAATGGAATGCTTCTTAAGTGCATAGATGATGACCAAGATTTTACAGCAATTCCATGATGGACCTATAGGAGGCCATTTTGCTCTAAGGCTAATAGTATCAAAGGTGATGAGAGCTAGTGATCAATCCACCTTCTAGTGAAGGATATAAATGGTTAGTCACTATTACTAACTACTTCACCAAGTGGTAGGAAACAATTTCCCTTAAATAAACTAATGGAATAATAGTGTTGGACTTCTATGATAGTATATTAATGAGGTTTGGTGTACCAAAAATAGTAATTTTAGATAATGCCTTAGCATTTGTTGGCATGAGAACAAGTGAATGAGAACTTTAAATAGGAATATACCTTATTACGTCCTCAAATTACTACCCTTAAGGAAATGGGCTAGTATAGTAAATAAATATGAACTTGATAAGGATTATCAAGAGGACTATGGGAGAAAATCAGAGACTGTGGCATACAAAGTTAATGGTAGCCTTATAGGCTGATAGAGTGACTTTCAAAGTTATCATTGAAAACTCACCTTTTGTGTTGGTATATGGGAGGGAAGCTAAATTTACCATCTCTCTTGAGTTTCCTACCTTTGTGTTAACCCATTAGTTTGAGTTGATGGACGGTAAACCCATGAGCATGAGGATGATAGAGCTCATGAAACTTGAAGAAACTAGGGACCTTGCAATGAAGACATGAGAGTCTCACCAAGTTTAAGTAAAGAAATATTTTGATAAGATAGCCATAATAAGGGACTTCAAAGAAGTGGATCTCATCCTCAAGTTGAATTCAAATAAGTCCAAGCCAAGTAACCATACTCAGTTTGATAGCTTATGGAGTGTCCTTTACTTGATCTATAGATGTAAATAACATAATGCTTTTCAGCTTGCCCAACTAGATGGAGAGGTATTACTCATCCCAATCAATGGAATTCACTTAAATACTTGTTATTATAAGAGATTTTAGCCATAGTATATATTAGATTTTATGTTTTACTCTAAGTGCCTTGTGTACATTTTTTTCAGTTGTGTGTGTCCCTTCCCTAAGTGCCTTGGGAACATTTTTAGTTTTGTTTTTTGTGGTATTTATTTATTTAAGAATAGGTTTTTAGAAAATGGAAATACTTTTATCATTTTCATTTTAGCTAGGAAGGAAAGAATCATGACTCTATATGCCCAAAGGATCAGTCAAGGCAACTAATTTATTCCATAATATGCATGTAATCTCAAGAGGTCATTAGAAATGTTGGCCAAAATCAGCTTACATATGAAGCTTTTGCCTATAGACTAAACAATAATCATTTATAGACTGGGGTTTTAGGATCAAGGGAAGGAGTTACTCCCTTCAGATTTTTATCTCAATTGCCTCTTCTTAATGAGTACAACTATATATAAGACCAATAAAGGAATTAGTTTTCAAAGATAAGATAATGAGCTAGTTCATAATTGGTGACCTTTAAAGGTCAAAACTCAGTTATTATCTACCTAGTTTATTTGAGTCAAATAATTCATGTGTTTCATTCTGATTATATGCCTTTAAAAATGATCTAGAAATGTGGTATGTGCCCAAAAATGTCAAATTAAAGACATAAGAAGTAGTCGTTAAGATTCAAAAAACCTCAACAAGTTTTAAGTGGAATGCAAGGCTAACAAGTGTCATAATCTCAAAGGGTAATATCAAAGATCAATAGCATGTGAATGATCTTACAAAGTTAATAAGTTAAATATAGATCAACATCACACATTAAATCATGCATCAAAGATCAATGGCAAGCATAAGGTCAAAAAGTCAAAGCATCCTAAGAATGAACACAATAGTGCCAAGTGTCTCAATCATGGCAACTCTTGAGCAAATCAACACACCATGTTTGATTGTGTATTCATATGAAGACCAATGGTACACATTTGATCTAGTATATTTAAGATCAATGGATCACATTCAATCATGCAAGAGTAGATTAATGATGTAGATCAAATTCAAGAAGTCAATAAGCTCAGATTGTACACAAGACTGCCATGTGGCATAAGTACATTAACTGAATGGTGAATAATAGCATGATCCATAATAGGAATACAAGATTAACAAGTGTATAATTTTTGAAAGATAATATAAAAATCAACATGGGTCTTAAAAAGTGTCACAATATAGAAAGCAGATCAAATATCAATGACAATGTTAAAGGTTAAAGCAAAGAGACTCCCAGAGAGATCGACAAAGAAAATTTGATCAAGTTTCAAGAAGGCATATGATGAAAACATGTGTCCAAGGTGACATCAATTAGGTTTTAAAATGAAATAAGCATCCCAAAGAAATGCCACATGGGAGGACACATCAGATCAAAATATCTCATCACCTAGACAAAAAAATGTATAAATTCATATCAAATATGATCAGGGTTACCAGAGCAAACACTACATAATCATAGGATGCCATTAAAGCTCATCTAAACCTCTTAAAATATCTTAGAAATATGTTTTACATATTTTTAATAATCAAGATACTAGGTAGATTTTGTATCTTCATTGAGATTATGACTATAAGAAAACCAATAAGGGAATTGATTTCAATCTACATTGGACCTAGGTTTAAAGTTTAGAGTAAGGGAAGAATGATGATTCTGACAATTTTTTTTAAGGGACACTAGATGAATGAGTTCAAGTGATTGTCTAATAATGTAAAGGATATATCAAGAAGAATCATGATGATACAATATCATTAATAAGATGGAGAGTTTGGTGGTTGAAGAGTGCAGGCAAAGCATTCAATACATTTTTAGGGTCTTTAGGGACTTCTCCCTTTTAAGCATATCATGACTCATCATCCTCAACAAGTTCTTGTCTTTTAGTGTGTTTATAAGCCAATCAAAGGTCTTAAAATATATTTAAAACTAATGAAAGTTAATTTGTAGAGGTATGATTGATGATAATTAATTAAAAAGTGGTTGGGCCTCATTTATTGATTTCTATTTGCTCGTTTCTCTCTCTCTTCCCCTTTTCTCCTATATCTCCCATTTTCTTTCCTTTGACAGATATATCTCTAATAATACTCATATTTTGGAGCATAAGGGAGAATATAATTTGATAAGGTGAAACCCTATCAAAATTTGTATGGAATACGTATTGAAGCAATAAAGATTTTATTTACCTATTTCTTGCCTCTGAATTATGTTTAGTAAACTCATGCATGATAGCATTATGAAGGAATGTTTTACATGTCTATTATCTTTCTTTCTTGCCTATTTTTAGGTGTTTTCAAGTTAGTTTCAAGTTTTAACTTGTTCTCTTTATACCATTAATTTAAGCTTGGTGTGAATCTTATAATTTCTCTTTGCTTCATTAATTTCTTAGTGAACCTAGTTCATGAAATACTTATGTAATTAGCTAGTTTGTGAGATTGTGTGAGCTAGCATTATCTTATGATTTATTAGTGTTTATTTCATGATTATGTGAGTTCTCATTTAAATTAGGTGTATCACCTCTTATCTCTCTTAGTTACCCTTTACCTCATATCTATTACTTTTCCAATCATAACATTAGTCTAGGTGATCCATCAAGAGGAAACTAACCTTCTCTAGAGGTTCAACCCCATAATAGGATACCCACAGCCTAGGGTTGTTCCCATATTGTGGTTAAGAGTGGGGTATCCTAAATAACTCTCCCATCAGGGTGAAATTATATGCCATAATAGTAACATGTTATGTTTTTATTTAATTATAAAGTTATCATTATCCCCTAAGGAGATTTGGTCTCAAAGTCATCTCTTGATGGAATGAATGGTCAAGTTATGAAACATAGTTAGACTTATTTATAAATAATCATCATAGTTAGGTGGAATTAAGTCTTGCATAGTCATGATGATTAGGAATGAAGTTTTTAATATGGTGATAGGTCTCATAAGGTGTGAATAATCATCTTGAACTATTCATGGAGGTTAATATTGGTTGTAGAACTAATTCGCCACATAATACCTTATATCTTGCATGCACACCTACAAGAAGCTTCCACAGAGGATTAAACAGACTTGAATTAAGGTGTTAGAGATTATTTGAGACCTTATTGAGGTAAAATAGCATTGAGAACATCATTGAGGTAGTGGAAAATCCATCACTCCATAAGGCAGACTTGAGAACCATGTCTATAAATAAGAAAGTTTCATTTGGGGATAACTTACCTTAGTTTCTTCAAACCATGTTTTACCCATACATTTGATCCTTCCATAGTAGAGTGACATGAGTTCTATAAAATTTTGGATATTTACATCATGAAGCCCAAGACCAATGTAAATTTGATTTATTTATCAAGAAGTAATGTTTTTGAGTGGTTTATAACTCATTTAGTTTTTATCCTATGACACACATAAAATACTATGTTGGAATGAATAAAAGCAATCAAGATTGTAGTGACCTATAGTATGGAGTGAAATCATGATTTTTATGGTATGAATTGACTCCATTTATTTTGTAATTTTTATATTATCCTCAATAAGGTTTTATGAGAATTAAATTTAGTGTCAAGAAGAAATAAACACCTATAATAAGATTTCATGACCCCTCAAATGGAACACTTATAGTCTGATGAATAGAATGTTGATAATGAGACATAAGAAGAAAACCCCATAGACATAGTTATTTATACAAGTTGGGATGACACTAGTTCCAAGGAGTAATTTAAGGAGATTGAGATTCAAGATTTTTATTTATAGTATCACCTATAGGGGGCCCTTTTGTTCTTGGAATGACACCTACAGTTGACTATATACTCATAATATAATAAACTAGGGAGTTTGGATGTTGGTAAGTCCTAGGGCATGTTATGGATGTGTCCAACTATAATATGAGACCATATTATCCAAGAATAAACTATGTCATGGAACTCCAAGTTATAACATGAAAACATATCTACAAGAATCTAATCTCCACCCAAAATAAGCACCCAAAGTCTAACTACAAATTAAGCCTAGTCAAATAGAGGTGAATTGAGAAGGTTAGAAGAGGTTGATGATGAATTGATAATTATAGGATAAAATTAATAGTGTTTCCATCAAAAATATTACATGATACTTAGATAAGAGAGGTATAACAAAGAGGGTTTCAACTCTCAACCCATAGTCAACACAAAAACACCACACAATCAACTTGGTAAGACTATCTTGAAGTTTATGCAGTTATGGATGATACAAAGGTGATCTAACCTTAAAATTTGGTATATAATGTCCTTATGACCTATTATATCCTATCATAGTTTTAAAATGGCTGAACAAATAGGGTAAGTGCCTTCTATATTGTCTAGATGGCTTTCTTAGGTAGACATAATTGTAAGCTTGGTAAGTAAATGGTGGAAGGAAAATATGAGAAGTCTTAGATCAACTAATAATGGTTTATAAAGTTGTTTTGATAATGAAAAAATGTGGATAGATCTTTTAATTTATTATGAGTACCCAATGGTGGTCATAAACAACTAAAACATAGCTAGGCCTAATAGGCCTATAATTAGGTCTAAGCCCTAAATGAGTTTAATTCCTTTCCTTAGACCATATGACCATTTTATCCTATTTAATAACCTTAAAGGAGACTTATATAACTGTTTTTAGACTTTGGTTTGCATAAAACATCTCTAAGTTGGTTAAATTTAGCCTATTTCACCTCAAACCTACATATAATGCAATCAAAATCTTGAGAGACTAACTTCAAAAGCTCACACCTGTATGGATTGGCTTCATGGTGACCTAATAAGTTGGGGAAATTTTAGGAGGATCCCAGCTTAAAATTTGTGGAATTTTTTATGAGGTTGGACATCAAGATTTATGAATAGTCCTTAAAAGTCCAAACCCTCTAAAACCCTCCTAAATCCTTGGTTTTGACTTGATGAGGGAAATACCAATGAATATGAATTTATAGGGAGTATTTTGGTATATAAAATATTTTTAACTTATATAATACTCTCTCATGCTCCTTCCAATCTAGTTGGTCTATACCCTACTTGTATGGATAGGTTGAAAATAGGGTTTCTTACAAGTTTTTATGTGTTTTGCAGGTATAGAGGAGGTTTTAAGAGTGATAATAATTTGGGGAGGTCAATTTTTAATTTTCATAACTCCATATGTGTATTTATCATAATAGATGTCCATGAAAACACTTCTACTAATTCATTCATCTCAGGCAGTCTTTGGCAAATAGTGATAATAGAGAGTGACTGCCAAGTAAGAGAATGAGAAGTTGGTTTTTAGACCTTTTTAACGTCTAAATCATGGAATTGAAGGCATATGGGTATTATATATGTGTCTTAACACCATTAATTAGATTTATTTTATAAAATAAATGCCACTTAGGTGATAAATGTGAAGACATACCTATAAGGGTAGTGATGGTGACTACAAATGATAAGAATATGTGTCTACAAGAAGGCTATGAGATAGGGACACATATGATGAATATTGAATCTTATTTTTAAACTATATTATAGTATGAACATTCATAAAATATCCTTGATAAATTATCAATTTCTCAAAATATGGCTAATCATGAAGGTAGTTTCAAAAAGGTAGCTGAAGGGTCCCTACCCCAGTTTTAGAGAGTTTGATGCTTCAGATGGACACTTGTCAAAGAAAAAATCCATAAATACATTATTATATTAATCCTTATATAATGTAACTATTTTTCATGCCTTGACATGTGGAATCATGACACTAACTTTTCTTCTCTCTCTCGTCTCACACATTCTATAAATGTAAGCCATTTTGGCTCTTGTATTGGAATTCCACACCTAGTATGGTGAATCCCTATTGATTTAATATTATAGTTATCCTTTTAAATAAGACATTAAATATATTTTTAGTTCAAAAACTATATTTTATAAGTAGTGTTAGTGATGTATAGTGAAAATTCAAGATATTGATATCTATCCTTACTTTGTCTCAATCCTTCTATGTTTGATGCAAGTTATTTCCACTCTAATAGGTCACATGAAGTTTTTTCAAAAATATTGGTTTATTTTCAAGTGTAAAAGTATCCTTAGTGTCTGATAATGATCTCTAGTTCACTTACCTATAGTAGTTCCATGTATATCACCTCCATATTTAAAATACTAATGTAATAGCAATTCAGGATTCTAAGACTAATGTTGTGAGTCATGTATCATAGTGCACTTGTATGGTAGTAATGTGGAGATATATATGGTATATCACCCATTTATATTATTTTAAAATGTCTAATTCTATCCCTTTTCATTCAAGTAAATAGTTAGTGTATGTGATAAGCACTTAAGGACCAATCTAGTGATCTATCCCTCAAACCTAGAGGTCTACCTCTACTATAGGCAACCCATAAGCCTAGAGGCATTCCAATGTTACCCAAATATTATGGTAGGATTGAAAAAAATCATATAAGGTGTAATATTTTGTGAAAACAAGTATGTGGGAGAGTTGACTACATGGTCCAATATTTTGTCTAGGCATTTGAGACCATTCTGGGGTACTTTAAACAAGATCTTTCACATCGGGTCCTTATTCAAGTTTTAGGGAGGTTTAACATAGGTTTTGGTGTTAATTAATATTTATAAATTAATTAAACTTAAATATAAAACCAATTCCTATAGATCTTATTTAGGACCTTTCCCCATCTCTCCTTAACATCTCAAGTTCCCATACAAAGGTTACACATGCCAACAAACATTTGGAACTGCTTATTGAGTATTGAGACCTCATTCTATGAACTTGATAAGGCCTAAAATATTTTATCATGTAATTTAATTAAAAACCTATCTTAAATTTTTTTAAACATGATTAAAACAACATACTTTACCTCTATCCATTCTTACATATGCATACTTGCCTAAAATTTGATCTTCATACCTCAGTAGGCTAGACAAGGTTTGGGAGTGGTCTGGGTGAAAAATTTATTTGATTATCGTACCCATATAGTCTCACCCTAAGAGTCTCATGGATGATTCTACACCTTACTCACATTCTCAAACAATGTTATACAATTTTCACATGCCTTTTTTCATTCATTTCAGTATGTTTCCTTCACATGGCTTACCCTGAAACTCTTCATGTCATGACTATGCTATACCATGAAACTTTGACATCAATGACCTATACCTCCATGAAACCATAAGGCATTATTTTCCTTAAAATTTTCTCTTTCTCCTTCTCGCATGACAACACTCTCTCAATGCCCCTTTCCATATTACACACTAATAACTAGGCTTAGTCACCTTTATCATCCATCTTCATAAGAGACACCTATGACATCAATGAAAATAATCAAAAAAATTAAATGAGAGTAACTAAAAATACCCTCTATATACCTTAACATACCTTTACACTAAATTATTACATGAAAATATTCTAGTCTTGATCATGGAGGGTACAATACTTGCATTTGAGAAGCCTTAGGGATACAAAACTAATAATATAAGTAATGGGTGCGTGTATAGGATGGTTAAAGTAGCAATGATTTACTTGGAAAATTGGCAAATTTTGATTTTTAAAGAAAGTTTAGAACCAAAATATTGATGTAAAATGACAAAATGATGAAAAATGAAGGACTATTATAGAACACACTAAATCACATTGGAAAGCATGTAAAACATAAATGGAAAAAAGGAATGTAGAACATACTAAATAATGTTGGGAAGCATGAAAAACATTAATGGCAAAAGGAAATGTATAACATACTAAATTATGTTGGGAAGTATGTAAAACATTTGTATATGTTGGGAAGTATGTAAAACATGAATTACAAATGATATATCAAAATCAATAAAACTCTAACACAGATATGTAAACAAGTGAAAAGTAATCCCATGTAAGATAAGCATGCCGAATCAAACATAAAAGGAAAACATGAATGACTAAAAATTAAATGTAAGTCAAGATGTAAGAAAAACATGAAAAAATCATACATAAATAGAGACATGTAAGAATGTCAAATTTCATATGTAAGATAAGTGAAGTCCACAAAAATCAAACAAGAATATGATAGATGAATGAAAATCAAAAGATCTAAAGGATAAAAACTCAAACTTAGTGCTTGGTCTAAGATACAATGTAAGAAAACACAACCACATAATGACATGATTAGTATGATAATGAGATGCTGTGGTAAATAAATGGTGTAAAGATGTTTGTGATGAAGGCATGGTCCTATCAAAGGTCTTATAATGCAACTCATAAACTATAAACCAAGAGGCATAAGTTGGTAGAGGTGATCAAGGGTGTGATCAACTAAAATCAATATCCAACAAGGGGAATATAAGGAAAATATTATGGGAATATGAAAATATAAGGTGTTAGTAATAATGAGACACACTAGGTAAGTGAAAAAGGCTAATAACTATCAACACCAAGGATTTAGGGCACTTTGACTAATGAACACAGCTTGGGATAATAATTGAAGAACATATATCAACCCATGAAGGCTATATGCATGAAAATTAAAATGGACCTACCTTCCCACAATGTGTTCCCCATTCCTTAGGACACCTTAAATTTTTTTTGGTGTACTATGAAGATTAGATACTTATGTGAAAAAGTGGGTGGCACTAGATAGTATATGATATAATAGGACCTCTTACTCTAGTCTACTAGCCTACTACACCCCAATATACCTTGGCTTTATCATGAGGCCAACTATGGAGTTTTATCTTTGACTAAGATAAGACATGTGCCAAATATAGATAATGTCTTTTGGTATGATATGACTTTTAATATTATTTTAAACTTTTGATTATTGTTCTTTTTTGTATTTTATGATTTTGATTTTAACTTGTTTTGGATTTTTATACTCCTCCTCCTCCATTCAAATTCAAGGAACCAAAAATGAGTGAAATATGTGACAAAAGCAAGAGATCTTACACTTGGTCACTAAAGAAAAGGACCTAAAGACCAAGGTGTCTATGGAATCTTATACTTTCCCATGAATAAGTGTGCAATCTCAAAATTGACTGATGTGAGCCTCAAATAAAAGGAAAGAAGGGAAATATGGGGATCATGAGATATCCATATATGTAATAAGTGATACAATGATGAATATGCTAATAGCTAATAATATGGAGGTAAAATAGTGTTATAAAAGGGATGAGGCTATGTTTATGATATTCATGTCACTAAGAAGCCATGCTGACCTAAAATGGATCTAGCATAAGCACCAATGAAAGTATTAGTTACCCTAAAAAGTTAATTAAATATGTTTTAATGTGGTAATTTATGAGTAGATCTTGGTCCTATCAATGGTCTTACATTAAAACTCACAAGGTGAACACCAATGAGGTGAATGCTAAATAATAGGGAATATAATCATAAATATACTATAGAAAAGAATGACATAAAAATACAAAATGAAAGAGATATATAAGAACCAAAATGAAAAAAAATTCAAGATTTAATGTGTAAGAAAAACAAAGAACCCAAAGGTGACAATTATTCTAGTAAAGTGTGTTTATGAGGAAGACCTGGTCTTATCGAAGGTATTACAATGCAACTCATAAACTATAAAGTGAAATAAAAACAAAGAATCCAAAGGAAAAAATTATACATTAAAAATGAAACTAAAAGAAGTAAAATGACCAAAAATAAAGAAAAATGAGACAAAAAATAAAAATTAAGATTTATGATAACACCTATATCAAAGATGAGTATGTGAAATACAAGCCTATATATCTCATGACATTTCTTGAAGATGAATTTATTTTTTATCATGAATTATAAAATAAGAGTAGGCATAATAATATTCCCCAATGGGTAAGTTTATGTTAATATGATTCTTGAAGTTCTAAAGGGACATTTTGATGGGCATAACAAGATGCCCAAACATGTGAGGTGAATGAGGTAACATTGAACCATTAACATGATTTGCATTGGTTCAGTAGGTGCATTTGGAGATAGGTAAATGTGTTGGTTTTTTAGATTTTAAGGATGATGAATTTAACATATGATGTGTAGGAGAGGTAGGAAGAGGTAAAAGAGTTAAAGGAGGACCATGTATGATATACTTTGGAGTAGGAATTTGAACTAGGTACTCCTTTGGTTCATGTGACCTAAGAGGTTGAGGTTCAATCGATGCAATGATATGTTTACAGTTGTTAATGTTATCTATCCTTTCATTATTTGTGTAGGATGAAGGATCAACTATATTTTGAATAACATTAGTGAATGAGGTGTTGGTATGGGATAATTTTCATTGTTTATTAGGTAGTTGGTGTTGATATGATTGTGATTCTTTAGATTGAGTTTTTGAGGATTGAAGATAATCTTAATAGCATTGTTTTATTAGGGTATCAAGTTTAAAATATGGACCAAGGAAGGAATCAAGAAGAAATGGATGATGATCATGACAAGACTCATGAAAATGACCTATAGTAGAATGCCACCAATAAAACTTATTAGGATTGTACCATTTTAGAGGAGGTTTGGAAGGATAAAAGTTAAAGGGTTTAAAGGGTGGAAATTTCTTATTAAGTTGTTATAGACTCAAGGGAGGGTGTGTTGGGTTAAAATAAGATTCTTCCTTTTGATTTTTTGGAGGATTGGTTGAATTAATGTTATCATAAAATGATTGGAAAGGTTCTTTAGTAGTTGTTTAAGGTGTTTCAAATTGAGTCATAATAAAGTCTTACCTTTTTTCTTGGTCTAAGGACTCTTCTAAAGTTTTAGGGGAAAAGATTCAAAATTTGTACTAAATTGGAACTTTAAGAGAAGTAAAAATAGTTTTAAAATAATATCATCATTCATATTATGGTCTAATTTATGAGCTATATTCTTCCATAATTTGATGAAAGTGTGAGTATATTAATTAGGAAGTTGCTTGGGATTGATGAAATGGCTAAGGTAATTTTTAGGAAGGTCATTATGTTAGAATTTATTCACTATAGAATTGACTAATTACTCTAATTGTGATATGGAATGTCTAAGAATTTGGTTGTAACATTCTAGTTCATCACCAATAAAGGTTTTGGCTAAGATCTTGGTGGTAGAAAAAGTGTTAGTTTGGATCCATTCCTTATAGAGACTACCAAAATACTTAATAAATATAGTAGGGTCCTTAGTCCCATCATACATGATAGTTGGAAAAATGTTTCCAATATCTATGGATGCATTGAATGGAGCTAAAGTTTCATTTTGAAGATGTTGAAGAGTTTTATTATGCAAAGTAGGTTGAGGGATGATATTTCCATTGGCATCTCTAAGAATTTGGGGGACAAAATTATGATTTTGTTGAGACATGATGACTTGAGGTGGTTGAATAGTCATGTGTAATAAATTTTGTTGCATTTTCATCATTTGGGAATGATTAATTATTTTCATGATGTTAATTTTTTGAATTACTTGGTTATGCCAATTTGTAGAATAGTATTTTAAGGTGGGGTATTAGTGTGGTTAGTAGGATAATTATTAGTGTTGGTGGGAGGAGTAATATTGGGTGGAGGATTCAAAACATTGGTATTGGGAGGAATATTCCCAACATTATTTTTATTTTTCCTAAGTGTGGTATAATAATAAGGAAGCTTGGTAAATCCACCATTATTATCAGGAGTGTAAATGGTATTATCATCAAGGTTTTTGAATAATCAAGAATCATCTAGATAATCAGTTGGATTGATTTCAACCATGTTGCTTTAGGAAGTGATAATTATAGGTTCTCTTATTATATTTTTAACAAAATGAATCCCAAAATTGATATTAAGAAGAGGAATAGGATGAAGGACCTCAAATATATTACATTATACAGTGATTGAATAACAAGAATATAAAGTTAACTAGGTTGACTATGTACTGTAGGTAGAAAAGGTGAATCAGTTAGTGAGTAATTATGTCAACACAAATGATAGTGTTATTAAAATAGGAAAGATTATTTATAATCATATGAAAGCAAACATACAAGCATTCAGTTCAATGTGGTTGGTTTGATTGGATCACACAACACAAATATTGTACCAATGTTAGCTACTACAGGTTTTATAATAGAGAATACAATGATCAGAGAGAAATCAACAATTTAAAATTAAAATATAGATAAGTGGTCATTCCTAAGTATTGTTAAGTTATAATAAAGTTTGTAATTAATGTGATAGATATTTGGCTGTAAGAAGGAACTAAAAATCAATCTAATGTTGGTTTTAGGTAGTTTAGGTTGAAAGGGATCTTAGTTGGTAATGGTAATAGCTTGATATTGGGGCATGAACCTCACTTCATAATCTTTTAGTGATAAGGGTGTTGGGTTATTTTACAACATATATCATTAAATACGTATTTATACTTTACTAGTAAACTAAGTTGGCTTCCCCCTTGGTGATGAAATCCAAGTAGGTAGGCCTTAGGAAGATAAATGTTTAAATGTGTTTTGAAAGTTATGTGATTTGGTAGTGTGTGAAAAAGATTAAAATAGTGTAAACAAAATGGTAATTTGAAAAAACACCTTTTTAGGATATGTGAATTACTCTAAGCATGAAAATAGCTGAAAAGGAAATGTGAATTAATTGCTAAAAAATAGTTGTTAATTTATTGACAAAGAATAGTATAGAGTCAGTTTAGGTGACATTATATGTACATAGTATAGAATGGAGTTGGCTAAGTTTTTGTTTGTCTATAGAAGCAAGGTCTTTAATAATAGAATCTAATAGGTTGATTATGTATCTCAAACATAAGATAGACTATAGATCTAAGTTGACCAAGTCAACCTAGTTAGTTATAAGGTTACAATTTTAAAGACTTCTAACTTATGAAAATAAAACTAAAATAAATAAGAAAACAAAGAGAGAGGAAAGAGAGGAATCTTGGTAGAATTAAATATGGTTAATATTTCAAATTTTTATGTTGTGATGCTCAAATATTGCTTTTAAGTTTTTTCAATTGGGTCGACTAGCTCGACACAGTTTGTATAACCCTGTATGCCAAAAATAAATTTTATAAACTAAGTTGACTTAGTTGACTTAGTTGGTAGAAAATGATTGAAGAATAATATTAATTTGACTAGGTTAAATTAGTTGCTTTAACTTTACTACCAAAAAGAATAACTACAAATAGAGTTGAATGGGTTGAATTAGTTTTTAGAATCTGACTAAAGAAGAATACTAAGTGTACTGGGTCAAGTTAGTTATTTGAACCTAACTACCAAAAATAAACACTACAAATAGAGTTGACTAGGTCAACTTAATTGGTAGAATCTAACTAAATAAGATTACTATGTTGACCAAATTGATCTAGTTACTTATGTTTAGTGAAGACCTGCACAAATAGAACAAAGTCATTTTGATACTACTATGTGTTAAAATTGTGCATAAACTGTTAGAACTATATTTTTAGGTTTGACATAATAGTGTAAATATGGAAGAATATAATAATATTATATAAAATGAAATCATGAAAGAAAACCTATAAGAGTTAGATTCATGTCAGGTTCACTAGAATGTATGCAATGGGAAATGTAATAGATATATAAATCAATCCTAGATCAGTGAAGATAAATCCTACTTACACTTTCGATTATGGATACATTATATATTCAATTTGATGACTAAGATGAATCGTATATACCTATATAAGGGATCTATTACCACAATAAATTCACTAGGGAGGGTTTCAAAGCCTCTAGTCAAGTAAAACTATGCAATAACCCTAACTAGGTCTTATGGTTTTATATTCAATAAACTAATAACAAGTAAAAGTCTAATCAAGTGCTCACTAAATTTTTTGGAACAAAGTTGGGGTGATAAACATGAAAATTAAACATGCATAGGAGAAACATAATCATGTCAATGTATACTAAATCCTAATTCATGGAAGATAAGTACACATGCATACCTATCTACTCTTACAAAGGAAAAACAAAGTTAAGAATACTTACCTTTAAAGATGAAACCACCAAGCCTCAATCTATCCCTTAGTCTAGGTGATTTACAAGATGTTATTTTGGTATGTAAAGATGATAAGGATAAATAAGCTCTAGGATACACAACCTATCAATTCATCCAAAATACTTCTCCACAAGACAAGATCTATATCTCCAAATAAAGTATGAAACCCTAAGTTTGCTCCTCAAGTAGAATGGTGGCTAAGCAAATGTGAAATATATCTTACTTATTATTCTCTTATTTTCCTCTATAATAAGTTATAGAAATTGATGTGTATATATATTTAAATCGAACCCTAAAAATTTATGAAAGTTTAGCTGATAGAGTCAACCCAATCAACTTTGTATTGTTAATTGATAATAACAAGTATCAAATAGAATAGTAAGTCAGCCTAGTCAACTCTGTATTATTAATTGATAATAAAAAGTATCAATTAGAATACTAAGTCAGCCCAGATGACTTTGTATTGTTAATTTATAATAACAAGTATCAATTAGAATACTAAGTTAGCCCAGTCGACTCTTTATTGTAAACTGTCAAAAAGGGGTTTAGGCTTAGGAAGGGATAATAAAGGCAAAAAATGACTAGAAGAGGGTGAAAGAGAGGAGAGAAGGATTATGGAAGTACACAGGATAAGTTTGTCTTGATATCAAGTGGTTGGATAAATGTAGGAATGATACAAAGCCACAATAATCTTGTATAACACCAATGGTCTACCCACCCCTTTCATGATGTACCTTTTAATGCATGCACTTAGAGATATTGAAACTTGACAGGTTCTTAAAAGATAGAAAGTATTAGTAAGTGGTAAATTATATATATATATATATATATATATATATATATATATATATATATATATATATATATATAAACAACCTAAATAATTTCTCATAATCTTCCCATGTAGCACTTTGTTTAGAATATTGGTCCCACTAGATCATACATTGTGTACTTCCTTGTTATGCAAGCTATGTTTGTAATTATCAATTATATTGATTAATTTTATTGTGACCACCCTTGGATATATAAATTATAATGCATTCAAGTCAAAAAAATGTGAAGGATCAACTATATATTTATTAAGATAAGATACATGAAAAACATTATGCATTTGAGCTAAATCTTGTGGTAAAGGAAATTTATATGCTACAAAAATGATCACTTCTATAACCTTAAAGGGTCCCACATATCTCTATGATAATTTTTATTATTTCACAAGCTTATTAAAATAGTTTTGGGGTTAGAATAATATAATATTTTTTATCTCCAACTAATAATTTCATTATTTTTCTTTTTACATCAACATAAATTTTCTACCTGTCATTAGATTCAACCAATATTTGCCTTATTAACTTTAATTATTCTTCCATATCAATACACACATAAGGTCAAAAGAGCACTCTATCTTCTAGATTATCCCAAATGATTGGTGTTATATACCTCCTACCATACAATGCCTCAAAAGGATCCATTTTCAATGCTGATTGGAATGATTTCTTATAAGTAAACTCAACTAATGGTAGGTATCATCCTATTTGCATTATTGGTCCATGTAATAAATTTGTAAGAGATCTTCCAAAACCTAATTCACTCTTTCTATTTGTTCATATTTTTAAGGATGGTAAGTTATATTGAATTTCAACTAAGTACCCAATGGTGAATTGATAGTTCTCCAAAACTTTGAGGTTATTATAGGGTCCCTATCTTATATAATACTTTCTAAAAACCCACGTAATCTATATACCTCTAAAAAAAATTAGTGAGCATTGGTGCATCATCTATTAGATTACCTAGAATAAAGTGAGACACCTTGGTGAGTTTATCCACAACTACCAATATCATGTCATGATGATTTCCAAACATAGGTAATCCTTGGATAAAGTTCATGTTGATAAATTTTAACTTCTATTATGGTATGAAATTTATGTACAAGAATCCATTAGGATGCACATGTTTGACCTTAATTCACCAACATTATAATCATCTAAACACAAATTTTTCTGCATCCTTTTTTATTCCCTTCCAAAAATACAATGGTCTTAGTTCTACTAAGAGTTTAGTCACTCTAGGGTGTCATGAATATGAAACATTATGCAACCCTTTCAAAATAATACTTCTTAGATTTTCCTTATCAAGAACATAAATTATACCATTATATCTGAAAATCCCATCATTCTCAAATTAAGATCCTTTGTATCTACAATCTTGTGAATTATTAACTAATGCTTTCGTTACCTATTCATAGCATTCATCTCTACACAAGAATTTTAATACTTGATCTTAAAAATTAATCCTTATAGTGGCTAATGTCATAATGTACCTTCTATAACTAAGGTCATCTGCAACTCTATTTTCTTTTTTCTTAATTTAGCTAATATCAAAATCATATTTTGATAAAAAATTCTAACCACTGCCTTTAATGATCATTAAGGTTAGGTTGGGTAAATATATGCTTGAGTCCTAAATTATATGTGTTAAGATAAAAAGGAGTTCCTAGTAAATAATGCCTCCAAACTTGTAAAACATGCACTACAAGAGATAATTATAGGTCATGTGGAACATAATTTATCTCATAAGGCTTCAACTTCCTTGATTTGCGAGCTAAAAATTAACCATATTACATAATAAATCCTCCTAACCTATCTTTTAAAGCATCTATTATAACTTCAAAATGACCATTTGGATCTAGAATTTGCAAGATTGGTGTTGAAGTAAGCATAATTTTCAAAACCTATAAGGCTTCTTTGTAATTATTAAACCAAACAAAAATTTGCTCTTTCTATTGAAAAGAGGTGATTAGATTTTCTATCTTAAATAAATTTAACACAATATTTTTATAGCACCCTACTATAACGATAAAGATATGTACTTCATGCACATTTTTGGGTGCTAGACATTCCATGGTGGCTCTAATATTGGTTGGATCCACAAAAATTCCTTTTTTATAGATAATATGTCCCAAGTATTGTAATTTTCTTTGGAAG
Source organism: Torreya grandis (assembly GCA_037957365.1). NCBI lineage: Eukaryota > Viridiplantae > Streptophyta > Pinopsida > Cupressales > Taxaceae > Torreya > Torreya grandis. The sequence goes on along the minus strand of JARHVA010001543.1, from coordinate 1,773,124 downwards.
AAGAAAAAATTAGATAATTTCACATAGAGTTTATGTTTCTACAACCATTGTAAGACCATACACAAATTATCTACATGTAATTCTTCATTTTTTAGATAAACTAGAATATCATCAAGGAAGACTAACATAAATTAATTAAGGTAATATATGAACACACTATTCATGAGAGTAATAAATGTGGAAGGAGCATTTATTAGTCTAAAAGGAAGAACTATAAAGTCATAATCCCAAATCGAGTGCTAAAATATATATTTTTTAATATCTTCATCTCTAATTCTCATTTGATGGCACCCAAATCAAATATGAATCTTTGGAAAGACTATTGCACTACACATATGATTAGAATACCATCAATGTGGGGTCAAGGATACCTATTCTTTATTGTTTCCTTATTTAGCATTTAATAATATATGTATAAGTGAAGGGTTACATCTTTATTTTTTTAAAAATATATAGGTGCACCCCATGGTGAAACACTTTATTTAATCAACCCGTTAGCCAACATTTCCTAAAGTTGATCCTTTAGCTTGACTAATTTAATTTTTTTCGTTCTATAAAGAGCCTTGGATTATGGTTCTAATCCTAGAATGATATCAATAATGAAGTAAAATTCCATATTAGGAGGTAGACAAATTAATTCCTCTAGAAAAACATCCTAAAATTCTTGTAGAAAAGGATAATCTTCTATCAATGGTTCCTTGGTTTTACCAATTTCATCCATTTTGACTAGAAACACTTGACATCCCTTTCTCTAAGACTTTTTCAATTGAATGGATGGAATTTTCCTTAGTTTCAACTCTCTTTGATATCCTTGAATTTAGGTTTGATTCCAAAATCATCTAAATACTCAATTTTATTAACAAAATAATCAACTTTAGCTTTGTGTTTAGAGAGCCAATTCACTCCTAGGATCACATCACATGATATTAATGGTGTTTCATAAAGATCAAAAATCATAGTGAATTTTGTAAAATTTATCTCAACCTCTATAATATATATGTCAATATTGACCTTAGATTCATTCCCATATTGAAATAACTAAGCATTTTCCACAAAACTAACTTTCCTAGATATTTTACTTAACATTATAGGAGAGATAAAACATTTAGTGGCTCTTGTATCTATGGATATAGAAATAAGATGCCCAAACAAAGTACTTGATACTTTAATGGAAGAGGATTGAATTTTTTATTGATGGTTGTCAATAGATACATAAATAAAATTTTAAAAGGTTCCTTGTTATGATGTAGAGGTAGATGTATTCTTATTTATACCATTTGTCTTCCACCAAGGATAATCCTTAACATAATGGTATCTTCCACATGTAAAACATCTACTAGTTGGCTCCTTGCTCTTAGCTTGATTAAATCCCTTGAATCTTTCTCTAAAACCACTTTCAAGTTTTTTGTTCATGAAATCATTATTGAATCTTGCATTCTATCTATTGAATCAATTCTTAGAGTTTCTATTCTTTGTCTAGTTCTTTTTCTTGAATGTTGTCTTTGAGTTTCCAAAAATGTTTTTTAATTTTTTCTTTGACCTCAACATGTGATTTCAACTTTTTTTCTTTCTTAACTACTTTATAAAAGACTTATCCCATGGTGTATGGTCCATGCACATCCATTTCACACCCAATTTGGGGTTTTAAGCCCATGATGAAATTTCTAATCTAGAAACATTCATATTTTTGATACTAAAGTAAATACTTCAAGAGATTTGTGAATTTCTCCAAGTATTCATTAACTGATAGATATCCTTATTTTGGATTATAGTAATCTATTAATTTATAATCAAAATACAATTGGGATAGCCACCATGATCTAAACATCATTACAAACTACTCCCGAGTAGTTGTAGTGGAGTCAAGGCTCATCTTAGACTTCTTATTGGCCCACCAAGTTATTACTTTACCAACTAGTTTTAAGATCCTAAAATGGCCATGGTTACCTCAAAATAATTTTGAATCTCAATTTATTTTCCATTTCTATAAGCCAAGATTCATCTCCATCACCCCAAAAAGTACCATTAAATTTTGGTGGATTCACTTTCTTCATATATTATGTAAGCTCTGTAGCTACATGATATCTTGCTACTTATTATTCCTCCTCATACCCTTGATCTTGAGGCTCTTTCTAACTAGTTGGTTGTTCCTCTGGAACCTCTTCTTCATTTTCCTCTACTGGTCCATGAACTGCTTGTTCTAGGGATACTATCTTATCTCTAATCTCTTTCATGATAGTGAGTATTTGATCAATTTTTTTAGGTTACTCAGTTTTTATCTAATAAACATAATATTTAGGGTTCACATTTGAAGTCCCCTCTACACTTTATTTACCTCATTCCAATCTCCTTACATAAAATATGAGAATTAATTTAATGTTAGTGGACTCATTAGGTCTGAGCATTAAACCTTGTCTTTGATACCATAATGTTGTCACCCTAATGGGATACAAAAATGCCACTCAATCTATTTAAAAAAAAATTATACATCATTATAGTTATTAATATATTCTACTATTTGATTAATAAATGTACCTTAAGTAATAAATGCAAAAATGTATTAACCCATTGGTTAAAATATGATCCATTTTGTTTTCAAATAGTCTTTAGTAGACTATTAGATGAATATTTATCATGAAAAGAATAGTAAAAAGAGTCAAGTACATCAATACAATAGATAATCCTAAAATAAAACTATAAATAATCATACAACCATTGATTTTACAATATTAATAATTATTTACAAGTCTCATAGCCTTTGTTTTGTTGCATAGTTATCAATAATAATGTACTACATATTACATTTGAGTACAAAAATAAATATGCAAGATAGAATTTACACTAGTATAAATAATCTTCATAAAAAACTCAATGATCCATACAAATATCCATGCATGTGATTCTCGAATGGTTGAACAACTACAAAGAGGAAGAGAATCATTAGATGATCTTACTCCAACTATAGACTGTTAGTATCCCACACACCTCCTCACTGGGAGTGGCCCTTACTTTCACATAGGGGTAGATAAAATTAGTGTGTATATCAAGAAATAAACAATAACCTATGTGTGTATAATCACTAATACATGCAATAATCACATAGACCAAGGAAAATAATCCTTTAACTAATATGACATCGACATACACATGTAATCTAGAAGATACCATGGAATTATAATTTCTTATCTATAACATTACATTAGCCAAATTTTTCATTATAGAAATCAAATATCTCATGGATTTGAGTCAATTAAACTCACAAAAACTCTTTGTTAATAAATCATAATCTATTAGATGATATTAAGGGGTACATATATGTGTTTCCCTAAAACATTCTCATATATCTACCACCTATTATCATATGAAACATGCCTTATAATTTTCACATACAAATTCAAGGAATAATAAATACATATTGAAGCATACATCAATTCCAAAAAAATATTTAATGCAAGGTATAAGAAAATCATCATTCAATAATCATATAGTATCTTTTTGGCTATTCAAGCCACCCTTGGTCTCTTGACTCCTGATTTGTATAAGGATGGGTCATATTATACCAAAACCAATTGAGTAAAGCCCTTGAAATCAATTTAATGGTGATTAGGTTGGTTGAAGAATAATTATGTGTTGGAAATATTTTCATTAATGTCAAAGGTCTAGCATTATTGGTGATAAAGGTCCCATTGCATTTAATGGTGTTTTTAATATTCATATCTTGGATAATGTGTGTTAATATTTATCTAATATTAATGAATATATTTTTGGTTGCATATAATTCAAAAGAGGGCCCATGGAGAAGTCAAAGAGTCATGGGGTAAAAGATGAAAGAGGAATGGGATGCATTTTATCATGAAGAGTCATCTTGAGGAATTCCAAGAGTCACCATGTGAAGACAAAAGAGGTATGGTGAATTTTTCCATGAAGGGACACTTTGAGGAATATGAAAAGTCACCAAGATAAAGACAAAATAGGAAAGGATGCTTTTACTTATGAAGGGTCACTATATTAAATTTCAAATGCAAGGATATGAAGGGTCATGCAAGTTTGGCACCATTTTCCATGAGGATTGAAGGGTCACAAAGGGTGAATGACAAAGGTCATTTGGAAAGCTATAAATAAAGGCTTGAGAAGCCATTTTTAATATTCAAGAGAGTGCATGGTTTGTATTTGTTTTAAAAGAGAGAAAATTAGGAGATATTGTAGAGTTATATCATTTTTTGAGTAATAAAAATTGAGAGATAGTTGTGTTTTATACACAAGAGGGGTTAATGCTCCTATGGGTTGGTGCTCATAAATCTTTGCAAGGGGTTAGTGTTAAAAAATAGTTGTTGTGTTGGTGCTCAGAAAATGGGTTGGTGCTCCTACAAGTTGGTGCTTGTGAACTTTTTATATTTAGTTGGTGCTCATTTATATACTTGAGATTATTCTTTGTGGGTTTTCCCACTTTGGGTTTCCACATAAAAATCTAGTATCTCTCTCTTTTTTATGTGGTGAAAATTATTGTTTCAGTTTTATTTCATATCTTGATTGTGTGATTAAGTGGTTAAAGAAAAGAAATCAGATTAATTAAAAATATATATAATATACTGATTCACCCCCCCCGCCCCTCAATATATTTCATGCTTAATAGTATGTATAATTCATTAAGGTTCCTTGCATTTTTACTCCATTGAATGAGTTTTATAATCATTGTTGGATTCATGGTTTGTATTAGGCATATTAGAGAGTATAATTTTATGGTTTTCAATGGATGGATGTGTGTCAATATATTGTATAAGGTTTATAATCTTGTCAAGCCTCAGTTTATATCCAGAAAACACCCAAACTGCTTCCTAATGCCTAGTCTTACAAGAAGGCCTAATACATTAGTCCTAAAGCCATGATGTCCTAGTGAAACCTATTTGATAGATAGAGATATTAAATGTGTTTCAAGGGTAATATTCATCAAGATAATCCAAATTCATTTTTTAACACTTTGCTAGTCTTGTATGGGTCTGTTTAAGTGCTTCTTAAGATGAAATGAATCAAAAGGTCCTAATAAAGAATTCATGAGTTTATAAAGGGGTTAAAAGAGGTCTTATTCAACCATTAAATCATTTAGAGAAGTTAAAATGCTATATAAGGTCTCATAAAGTCAATTTTACATTTTAAATATCATTATAAATGCTCCAATCCATACAAATAATCAAAAGTATGTTGATTTTAATTATTTCCCTCCATTTTTACTTTTTGGTGGCATTCAATTCTTTTAACATGGAAAAGATAACATTCAAGCCACAACCAGATCATTTCCTATCTTAAAGAATGTATTTAGGCTAGTTTTAGTCTTTTCATGAGATTACCATCATGTTTGAAGAATCCATGAGGTTGTAAGGAAGAAAGTTGCACTTTTAATCATGTTGCATGTTTTGATATTATTCAAGGTTGTAATATTTAAATGCCTACATATTAGGACTACAAGATAAATTTGGGACATTTATTGATTATATTTTCATGATATAGTGCCTTCATACTTTAATATACTTTGAAGAAACCATTAACAAAGAGTGAAGAAAGTCTGATGCTTGTGAATGAAAATTGTAGGATTTGGTCTTGAATGCATAGGTTGCAAGGGTTGTAGAGGTTTTATGCATGGAAATAAGATCCAAGAACTTAATAAAACATATATAATGTTTATAAAACCCTAATTTTATCCTTAACATGAAAAAGAATGCATGCAAGCTCTCAAATATGAAGGTTTTCAAGAAATTGTAGGTTTTTAAGAGGTCTTTCTTCAAGTTGTAGACCTCAATAGGGATCCTAAAGAAAAACATTGGTTACATGGGGTCCCCTAATAATAATTATACCATCACATGACTTAAATTAATATAAATTAGCTCAAAATACTATAAATAGAGCAAAACCAATCGAACATCTTGCTCACAAACACCTCCAATTAGTTTTCATCGACAAGCCATCTCAAGTCAAGAGTTGCATGGATTAGTAAAAAAATTTGAGGGTATGGATGAGGTGTTGAAATATAATATACAAGTGTTTTGAGGAAACAATAATGAAACATGGCTATAAACAATCCTTAAGAATCCCTGAAACAACTTGTAGATAGCTCAAGGAAGGCATAATTAAGAATTTGAACACATTTCTCCAAGTGCATAGAAAGGAATGAATAATTTAAAAAGGTTAAGAGGTATATTAGGAAACACATTGAATCATTAAACTATATTTATAATATTTTAATCACTTTATATGGTCTAAGAGTTGGTAGATAATCCTAAACCCTTGTTAAACCATAGAGCATGTGAAGCTACTTTTGATGTTTTAGAGCTTGATAAAATGAAATAATTGATGGTTGAAGGATATAAATATGTTTTAAATATCCTATTGGATCACATAAACACAATTGTAGGTTTAAATCCCATATAATCTATTCTTAATGTTTTCATGAGGTTTAAGCTTAGAGATAGCTGCTACAGGCCTACATAAAGAATCAGGTTTTAAATGTATTTTAAGATGTTTTCTCTCCTCATGAAGGTGGTAAAAGCTAGTCAAATAACTATCCCATTTCATTAAAAACCATCCAATAAAGTTATAGGCCCATGATATCCATTGGTAGTCATGATCAAGAGGGTTTCAAGCTTGAAAAGAACCTCTATAGGTTCCAATTAGGAGAATAGGATCTATAAGCACTAGTGGTTCCTAGAAAGATTTAAATGAAGTGAAAAAAGTATATAAATTACCTTCACATGATTACAAGATAGTATCATATATGTTTAGGGTTAAAAACATGTGTGTAAGCCTAATGACAGGCTTTTAAGTTCTCAAGAAACATGTATATATAGGCTTGAAAGCTTCTAGAAGGTCCCAATGACTAATTGCACATTGATATGGTAGGTTTGGAAAGTAAGAAACCTGAACACAAAGTATAAAAAATTGACCTAATAATCCTCCATACCCTTTGAGCATGATTTTGAGGAGTTTTTAAGGATTTTTTAGTTACATAAATATTTTTTAGGGATATTCAAGATTACCAACATGAAGGTGACATAGTGCCAAGTATGTATGATGTCTTCAAGAAGTTTTAGGCTTACTAGTGTAATGTTAGGAGATATAACACGGTCATAAAATATTTTAAAACATAAAACAAATCTCAATAAATTTTATTTATTTAATGGAGGAAGAACAAGCCTATAATCATGATCCAAAATTTTGTAAGCCCTTAAAACTCACTTGCAAGATTATCTGTTTAACCTCATGAATGACACAGAAAGAATGAAAGATTTAGAAATGAAAATTATAGGTAGGTATTAAGAAATGGTTTCTAGATGACATAGATTCAGGGAATTTACAATAGGTTTTAGGTCTTCAAGAGGCCAAAAGGCATCTATTTGTAGGCTTTGATAGTACTTCCAATGAAAATAAGGTCCTCAAGCTTTAAATATCCCACATATAGGTCTATAGATCAAGTGGAGAGATTTCAACTTATCAAAAATCTTCATCAAAATCTAGATTTCCTCAAAAGGCCATCAATTTGTGCATTACCTATGAGGTCCAAGAGTAAGGATATAATGGGTTATAAGCCTCCAACATGGATTAAAAAATTCTTGATACATTTCCTCCTCCAATAAAGCAATGATAGTATCAAGCCTAAAGAACTAAGAGCCTTTGAAACATGAAGAGTATAGGAAAAGGTTGTTAAGTATAGTGTTGTAAGCTTGTGAGGTAAGATTCTCAAATAAGAGACATGCACCTACAAGAATGTAATCATGCCTACAATCTACAAGGAGGTTTTATTATTTGATTGACTTCATAAGATTGTAAGTCAGTTATATAGCGAAACATAGGTCTCCTCAAGCTTGTAAATAAAAATTTACAAGTTGTTTGAACATAAATTCAAGGACTCCAAGATCACCTACAAGATTGTAGGGTTTAAAAGATGAGAAAATACAAATTTAAAGGTTGATTTTGTGACATTCAAGGCTTCTTACATGACTAAAGTAGGGTTTTGAGGATCCTTAATGGTGGTTAGGGTCAAAATAGACCTTTATCCATATCTAATGAATCCCAATGCTCTTTTAAAGAGTACTCAAGACTTTCTTAAGGCTTATAATAGTGTTTTAGATCTTTGAAAACTTTGGTAAATAATTCTAGGAATTTATAAGGCTTCCATATCCTATGGGGGTCATGAAGAGAGTTTTCTAGGGCCCCTTTAAGAGCACGAGCTAGGTTTTAACAAGTTTGGTATAATTTCATGTTGTTAAAGAAGATTTCTAGCTCTAGAGACCTCCTAATCGAGTAATTAAGGAAATATTCTCAAGATATAGGTATAAAATGCAAGTTTCTTAACTCTTTCAAGAGCTCTTGTGAGTAGACATGATGAAAAAATAGGTTTTATATCTCACCTAAAGACCCTCACATGGATTAAAAGATGAATTGTAGTTGGTTTATGCTCTAATATACTATCAAGTGTGATCATGGGTGAAAGAGGATGTAGGTGTTGAAATTGATCCTAGATTGATGTAAGTCCTTCCATGGAGTGGAGTGATGGTCATTCCAAGTCAACAAAAACTCCAAATAGACATATAATAATTCCTCATAGATCAAACATTCAACATGCACAAGAGTTGGATATGGGAAAGTTAAGGCCATTAACATAAGAAGAATCATGTTTTCCAAGAGTGGAGCAACTAGGTTACCAAATCATGCATGTTAAATCACCCCAAAGGACACAAATAGTAACAAGTAAGGCCTTCTACTCCACTACTATGCCAACTTTCATTGAAAGACCTTAATGAATAAGCCTAATGCATTGGGGAGAATTCAAGCTCCTTATTTCCACCTATTTTTCTATTGCATACGCTGAGTTATGATGTAACAACTATATTTATATAGTCTAGTAGTGCCTTTTATCCTCTTTTGTTTCATATTTATTATAAAACTAGTTGGAAATGACTTATTTAATATTCTTCTACTGGGTATAACAAAACTCTACTTCTATAGAGACTTGTAATGCTAGATTAATGCCTTTGACTTGAAAAAAGATTGATTTTTACCTTCTCTAAGCTTGTATCTTCTATGATTTGAGTATTTAATTGATATATACATGTGTTAGAGAGTGTTTTCCCTAGTGTATGTCCATCTCCCTTCACTTTGGTGTAAGTAGGCATGTATTTTACAAGTCATATGGTGTGTTATAGTTGTTTTTATTAGTGATTAGTTATGGAAGTTCACTAATTATGTCTTGTGTAAGACCTTTTGGCCATCCCTTCTAGTTCTAGCATAGGCCACCACTTTCATATGAAATAATTATGCTTGAGAAATATAATTTGGATATTATGTAGAGTATAATTAAGTCTTTATCAGTCTTATTGTGTTGTTTTAGGTAGGTAGAGGAGATACTCAACCTTGGTGCATCACCTCATTTTCAAGTTTTCAACTTCATTCTCTCTCTTTTCATGAATAATGTCTTAGTGTAGCTTAGATAGGATTTTATAGTGTAGGTTTTAGGGCTACAACATGATCCTAAATTAGGTGCATTGTGGTTTGAGGAGTTGGCCTTCTCTAGAGATTCACTCCTATCATAGGTCACCCATACCTAAGAGTGATTCAATTGTGTTAGTTGAAATAGGTCTTTGGATCTAACAGGGTGCATTTCAATGTGATAACATTTCCAACAACTCAATTTCAAAAATGTAATGTATAGGTTCTTTTGAATGCACTAAATTCAAACCAAACATGCATATATGTCTAAAAGATAAGAATCCAAAAATATATATAAACTATATCTATTTCATTATTCATATCATTTCCTTAACACACAAAACCACATAATATATGATACTATCCAACCATTTTAACAATCTAAACCAAATAAGTCTTAAGATAGATTATAAACACAAGTCAAGTGTTTTAAGCTTCTTCTATACTTATTTAACAACTTTTATATTTTAAAGCTTATTCCATTATTTCCTTAATGCATAAAAATATCATATTTCTAACTAATTAAAAGTATAACCTATATATATATATATATTATGAATTTTTAACCATACTAATTATATTTATCAAAGAATCATTACAAAATGATATAAAATTTGGAAATGTGTATTTTATACATACATACATACATACATACATACATACATACATACATACATACATACATATATATAAGATCTTCACCAATTTTCCTTTTCCAATTTCATTTAAACTAATAGTATAACCAACAAACAAAATTTCCACTTCAAAAAAATATATCACTTACATAAATATATTCAGATTTCTCATTATATCCTACAGTTGTTTGTAATTTTTCTAATAGAAACAAGTCTATGTTTAGCTTATATAAATATACATAAATACATATATGTATATTTACACACACACTCACACACTCACATATATTTTCAAATACATAATCATTTAAATATATTCTACAGTGTAACTCAAATATCCCAACCTGAGTCCATGTAACTAAAATAACATAACTATAGGTTTTATTTTCGATATATATTTATATATAAGTAAATATACCAAAAAAATAATGACTTTAATGTTTATATTATATATGTTCCAAACAAATCTATGTTATTATATCACCTTTATAAATCTTCATGACAACTATAATAAGTTCCAAGGTAGTCACCATTAAAAATGAACTCAGATCTAGTTTACTATAACTCACATACATCATGCATAACCTATGTAAGGGTTTATAAAAGAAGAAATATAATTTAAGTTCCTAAGTGAAACATATACATTCCCAATCTATATATAATATAATTTTTTAGTAGATAATGGAGCTCACCCCAAATTTCCAATTTATAATGATGAAACAAGGAACATTGTTTCCCCCTTAATAAGTTCAATAAGGTATTATACTAAACAATATTACACAAATATTTATCCACTTATTCTTAGGCTCAAAAATATTGAAAAAAATCAATTTTACTTTCTAAAAGGTCTTGGCATCATCTTTATAGGGCTATAGATGGAACTAAGTTCCATCCCTAGGTCTATAAACATGAAACCCTAAGTTTTTAATAAGAAAAACTATCATTATACACACTCAATTTTATTTCCACAAAAGGGCTTGACATCATGTTTATATGCCTAAAATGGATCTAAATTACATCCCCAGGTCTATAAACACTAAACCTTGTTTTTATTTACAAAAATATACCATTACATCTATTCAAATGAGATAAATTAAAAAACCATATCAAATAAACATATATTATCTTGTTCCTTATCAAGACTAAATCTAGAGTCAACCCAAAATTACAAATTCAAATTTCAACTAACCTAGTTCCGTAATGGCTTCCACTTAAATGTATGAAATTTTATATTTTTATTCCTTCCTAATGAGATTTGTTCTCCTTATACCATCCCCATTTTCTTATTTTATTATTCTTATTCTTATCTTTTTTCCACTACTCATATAAATTTTTCATGGCCATTCCACTCTCCTCTTAAACTACCTATTATCCATTATAAACTCACCCCTCATTTATGCCTGAATTACATATTTGGCCTAATTATTTTTATCCATTACCCTAGTTTTTTAGCATGGCTACCACATGCAACTTCTTCATCATAACCAATGGTGAAGTCAGCCATAACTTAAAAACTAAAACCCATTTTCATTATGCTCTAATTCCATTTCATTTAAAAAGTATGTGGTGAATTAGCTTATTAAAACTTTTACAAATTAAAACCCATTTAATATCATTTATTTGGGTGATTTTTACCCCATTTTACCTCCCCATAGCTCACCAAAAGGGGCATAAAGGTATAAAACATACACAAGATCAATAAACACCCAACACTCTCCTAAGATTTAAAATACATAGATGGTTTAACTTTCATAAAACTAATTCATATTTAGTTTTTATGGAAATAAGATAGTCAACACATAAAATTAACATATGATTTTAATGAAAACTATCAAGACAAGTGACAAACTAAAAAAAAATGCAAACATGCCTTATTTACTATAAGGACAAATAATATAAGCAACACTAAACATTTTTATAGAATATTTATTATCATTCATTTCATATAGGATATCAAAAGTGTGGTGTGTGTGAAGGTTTAGTTTAGTTCTCTCTATCCCCAATGTTGATATATGTACCCTCCTCCCCTATGGTACTCTCTTTTTTTACCAATCTATGAGGGTAGGATAATTTTGTAACCACCTCAATCAAATAAAAGGTAGATAGTCCATGCTTATTAAAAAATAATAAAGTACTAAAAATATATAAATATTGTGAATCATAGGAATCTAAGAAGGTAGGTTAGTATAGTGTTAGTTTAAGCAAATGAAGACTCAAATAAACACACTAACACTTACACTCCTAGCTTAGATACTAGGGAGATCTTAGTAACAAAAGCCAAATGAAAGAAAAATAAAAACATAAAAGACAATACATCTTTTACCTTCCTTGGGAGTTTTAAATGTTTTGTTGAGTGGTTGGCTTGTGCATCAAGAAGTCTTTGGAAAATGAATCTTGTTGGATCTTTCTCTCCATGGAACCATTGGATTTGATGTGGCTTGTTATTACTTGGCTTAATATTTTTGCATCATAAAACTAATTGGAATAAAATATCTTATGTCTCTCTCCAAATTTGCATCATAACTTTAGCTTATGAGAGATTAGAAATGAATTGGAGTAGACTTGTATTTATAGCATTTGGAATTAATTCTCACCCAAAGTGAGTTAGGGTTGAGTTAAGGCTTAGAATGGGTTTAAACCAAACCTAGGTGAGTCAAATATAACCCCATTAGAGTTAATAGTTATCAAGTAATTATGATTTACAATTACTAGGCATGGATCTCAAAATTATATATTTTAAGATATTTTCAAAGAGCTTGACAACTCATAAAGGCAATGATGAAATATAGGATATTTTGAATTTTTGAATTTCTATTTTTTAGATATTCATTAATTTTAAATAGATAATTTAAATAGGCATTTAATTGTGTTTAGTTTGTTAATTTATTTTATTGTAGAAAGATTTAATCTCTTAGAGTAGTTCCCATTGTTCTTAGTAACTCACCCTACTAGTTCAGTGCTTTAAGGTAGCTAGGTGAAAAGCTTAGTAGTAGGTTAGGTGAAACAATTAGCACATCTCTACATTGGCATCCAATTCACCCAAGGTGCAAACCTTAACCACTCACCCGAAGTGTAATGATGAAATGACCAGGGCCCATATTGGGCTAGTTGGGACATGCCACAACTTTGGTTTGGTCAATGGGGCATGCCATAGGGGTTAATTAGCACAAGTTTGTTCAATGGTCAAGTTAATAGGTGTTATATGAAGTTATGGTTTGGTTCTCAACCATGTTAGTGCACATTTAGTCTGGTGGTTGATCTAGGCACTAACTAGGTCAAAGTTTCTAGATGACATTCTCATCTTTACTTGAGCTACTTGGCTTATTTATCTTGAAAGGCATAGGTTCACTCATATTTTATTGTAAGCTGGGTTATTCCCAATAATGGGTTATTATGCATCATGATGGTCATTACAATTTGCTTTAAAGAACTTCAAGTGATTCATCTAATTAACACTAATACTAGTAAAGAACACATATATCACAACCATATTCAAATCTTAAATATTATATTAAAATAAAGTATTCAACACATATATCCATAAAGTGATTGATTTCATTCATATTTCAAATTGATAATTTACAAGATCAATCCAAGCCTAAGCTTGGTGTGATAACCTTCATTTCCAACAGCTCATAGGTGAGATTGGACTATACTAGGTTGGTTCTACCAAAGAAACATAAACTATTTTAGTTTTTACTCTAAATACATTTGTTCATAGATTCTCTATTCTTCCTTCTCTCTTTCCTCCATACTCTAAGTTTGATTTATAGCTTTTGGAAGAATTTGAACCAAGCTAGATTGATTCACATTGGGTAATGAGATATTTTTGGGGTTGATAATTCCATCAACTCCTTGACTCTACCACTGTGTTTGTACTTGAGAGTCATCTATCCAAAATTTGGGTGAGATATAACTACTTGGCTAGCTAACACAAGATTTGAAAGATTCCTCCAACTGGCACAAAAAAGATAAAATCTGAGTAATCATTACATAGATTTCCTTACACTTGGATTTGACATGTTGGCACAAGAACACTATTTAGTTAAAAGGGGGCAAACATTTTACCCCATTAAAAATATCTAGTCCACCTCAGACTAGTTGATTAGCTTTTTAGGCACGTAGAACTCAGATGTATATTTTTCTAGTATTGCTCAAAATGTCTCATAGCCTTGGATTGAATTCTTTAGTTCCTCAATGGCACCATCTGTCAAGGTGGATGATGCCTCAAGAATGAGCACATATGTGCCTTTTAGTTCCCTCTTGAAGGACTTGAGCCTTTTTTTGGTGATTTTGACTTCACCTTCCAAAATCTCACCTTACACACTTACCCTTGTTTGGAAGGCATGGAAGACCACCTCCAATCCTTGTTCCTATGTCTTCAAATGAGAACTAAGGGTATTTGCTTTCATCATAATTTATGGGCACTCAATTTTGATGACTACTAAGGCCTCTTTTTCATCCTTTATTTTCTTTAATCATGCATTGATGACCTCAGATTGGGTGACAAATTTGTAGAATATTACATCTACCTCTTCTATCCATGCCTATAACTAGCCAAATAGCTCTTCAACCCTTTTGAGCTTCCCACTCAGCTCTATTCTAAGGTGATCACAAGGGTGTTCTGGTTCTTCCTGCACCTGCTTCATCCTTGAAATCATTTGTTAAACCAAGGTGTAGACTTGGTCTACTTCATTCATTAATTCAAAGCTTATGTTGTCTAGGAGGGAAGGTTCCACCTCTTTGATTCACTTAGCTTTCAAAGCTTGGACTTGGTTGCCTAAAGCTCTTTTTCTACATCTTTTGCTATTTTATTCAAATTTTAGGTATCAAAATCATTGATGATGTCATTATGTGACATAAAAGATGCCATCTTAACTAGGGCATTGGTAGAGTGTATGGAGTTCATGTCTCTAGGATTGAGGAGTTTATCATATTACCCTTTCTCTAGCTTTAGGGCATCTTCAATTGATTTTGTTAGAACCTCAAACTTAGGTTCATTCATGAAGCAATCAAGTTCCCAAGATACTTGGTGGCACATCATTCTAGTTGTAGCCTTCTAAGGCATGCATTCTTGTAGATAGTAGTCATCCTCCTCAAATCCCTATTACACTTGCTCCTTATTTCTAGGTGCATCACCTTCCTCTTCAACCAATTCTTCTTCCTAGCTAATGCTAGAGTCTCGATTGGATCCTTCCTCATCTTTAGTTTCTTCTTCCTCTTATTTTTCTTCTCTTCTTTCTTCCTCTTTGTCTCCTTCTCCTTCTCCTTACTCTTCTCGTCTCTTCTTTCTCTTCTTCTTTTTCTCCTTTTCCTTCCTCCTCTTCTATTTGCTATCATTTGGAGCTAGTATTGCCTTCTATATCCCTAGGTTCCCCTCCAGGAATTAGGTGCACTTGCTATGTAACTTTCTCTACTATCCTAGTGGAGGCACTAGGCACATCTTTTATTTTATTCTTTCTAAGTTCCATACCAAAAATATCCTTCTCCTTCTTGGACATCCTTTGCATAGTTTACGTGGTGCACTTTTCTTTGTGTGCTTTGATCTTAGTGACCTCAACTTCATCAATGTTAGCCTAGGACATTCCGATGTATCTCATCCTTCTATGATTCTAATCTAATTTTATATTGCATCCATTTCTTATTGGCTTAGGCCTATGGCCTCTCATTTTCACCTTAGCTCTTCATCTATCGATGTAATGGATGGGGTTATCTTAACCCATTTTTATTTTTACTCTCTTTCTTTTGCCTTCACTGAGTGGTCCAATTCCTTCATCACCTCAACCTCCATCATCTTGATCACCTCCTTAGCAAACCTAAACTTGGCCATCTCCTCCTTCTATTCTTTCAACTCTTGTGCCTATGCCTTCTAAAGTTTTAACTAGCCAAGTGTCTTTAGCTTATGCTTCTTCTTCTCTGACTTAGGTTGAGGGCATGGAGAGGGGGTCCATTCCTTATGGTATTCCTCTAGTGAAATATATGTGCCTATCCCACATCCTTCTTCCTTTGAATCCTCTATATCTTCTTCATATATAACTATTGTAGGCTTAAAAGAGGAGGGCTTTTCCCTTATGCCTTGGTTTTCTTACCCCTTTTTGGTAACTCCAAACTAGATGCTTCTCCTTTTAAGGTGATATTCCTTTTTAGGCACCTCTAAATTTCATCTAAGGTTTCCCCCCTTTTATTCTTAGGGGGTTCCTCACTTGCATCAGGTGCCAGGGTCCCCTATTCAAACCAAAATATTGGCACTGCCTACTACACTAGATGCTTGAGCCACCTTATTTCTTAGCTTCATCTCATAGTAGAGCCTATAAATGTAGCTAGATATTGTTACTATGAGGATCAGAGAAATGTTAGGGCTATCTGACTCATCCTCCTCATCTTGGGTGGCCTTCAAATTAGTGTAGATGAATTGGCACCTGAGTTGGTACCTCTCCATGTCTAGTTCTCCAACTAGTATTTTTATCTACTACACATTGGGGATCCATTATATCACCTTACTAAAGTATTTCACTGAGAAGGCATAAGGTAGTTTTATCATCTCAAACCTTGTACCATCCTTTAGCATTAGGTGTATTACATAGTAGTGGTTCATCATGATGAAATTTATTATTCTAAACAAACTTTTGTGGAAACCCTTAAGGACTACACCATTTGAGCCTAAAGGATTCTTTGTACTGGGCACAGCACTTAATCACCCATGGTTTTTACTTTATACTAGTAGGGGTAGCATAGGTGAATTCATGGTATTATACACTAGGGATCTATGATGCTCTGGGAAAACCCACAAGTTATTTCCCTCCTCATCTAGAATTCTTATCTCCTCCACGATGATGAGGATGAAGATGGATCCCCACCTAAATTTCCCCTGGGAGGTGTGGCATTTGATAGTGTTTTTCATAAATTCATCTACTATGAATTTGGAAATATTAAACTGGACCCCTTATGCCATATGGTATGCAATGCATAAGTAAGTCTTAGACACATCAGTTCACCACCCAATTAGACATAACTTGGTGTTGACTAGGCATGACACCATTCTCATCCCAGGGTAATTACAATGTTTGATTAGGAAGGTAAAACCCCCTTGTAATAGTTCATAAACTAGGAGACACACTCCACTTCTTCTTTATCATTCATCAACTAATAAATGTCCCTCTTAGTGTTTGGGAGCCTAGTTATCCTCCTAATGAGTTGCACTAAAATTTTCATGTGCCTATCTATGCGTTATCTTCACTTCCCAAAGTAAGGAAACTCATAGAGATGATTTATGCCCAAAGCCATTAGTTTGTCTCTGATCAAGACACCAAATAATGCATCCCCCTATGGCATCGTGTGCCCAACATCTACCACCCAATGTTATACCAAATCTTAGAGATGGATGGAAGTGTGGTGGTTATACTCCTTGAGCTAGTATTTGTGTGCAAAGGAGAGAATATTTTATCCCACCATTAACTTGATGGGGAACTACATGTATTAATGAGACATTTTGGTGAGCACCTCTAGGTTGATCATGGTGATGCTCACCACTTTGATAGGTTACATCATGGTCTTTATGGCCTTTGTCTCCCTAAAATAGACCCACTTGGGTTCTATTTTATCTTCTATAGAGCTGTTAATGTTTCACTTCCTCACCATTCTAAAGTAACTGGAATTAAACCTTAGGAGATGAGGTTTTCCAAAACCCTTAATTGTGACCTTCAGATAGTTCATCCTAGCCTATTTCTCTGACTATTACTTCCTCTCACTCATTCTTGTGAATGCATTTTATTCTCAATGTGCCTTAGTTAATGATAGGTTTTTCATGTCGTCTTTTATGACAATCTAGTTTTTTTCTCTCTTTGACTCTCTTTGAGTTTGTATAATTTCAAAATTTTCAATAGAGTGTAACCTAGCCCATTTGCATGACCTTGCCTTTATACCCTCTTAGATGACCTAATACCTTTCTGGCAAGTGTTTATAATGAGGGATATAACATCTTTTGAGATAATAATGAAATAAATATTTGAAATCCTCCAAGATCCTTCATCATCCTTGCATTCAATGCATGGCATCATGTTGCCACTACCACCTCACTTATTATTTCCAATATTATTTTTGATGATGTGACTAGTGGTTCAAATCAGTCATTTCATACCAACTCATGAGTAGATGCCAATTGTCTTAAATGACTTCTTTATACACTTGTCACTTGGTGTGACCTTCACCTTTCTCGTGGTAACCTAGGTGCAACACCTTATATGCATGTGATTCAGCCTCCTTAGTTCCACTTCCTTTTTTATCTATGCTTTTATCTCTAGTGCACTTTTCTCTTCTTGCTAAAATTTCTATGCATCATCTTGCCATGGTTCATCCTATTACTTGTGTAAGGGCTTCCTTGTGTGTGTCCTTTGATTAGTCAAAATATCCACTCTTTACACCCAAAAACATAGTCATCTGGCCCTAGGTGCTTGAGAGTAAAAATGAGCTCAACTCACCCAAATTATATTATGATTAGAGGTTCCAGTCTTGTCTTGGTGTGAGCCTCTAACCACCTACTAGTTTGGTTACCTTATTAAAGAATCATAAAAAAATTAGTTTACTTATGGGCTTAGCTTGTACCAACCCTATATATGGTCATTACACTCAATCTGACTTATGACCAATAATTCAGTGTTATTATGGTGTAAGTGCCACTTTAATACTTATATAGCTTTAAGTGATTTCCATTGAAATGTTTGAGGAGCATTTTTCTAGTGAGCATGCATAGTTTGCACGTGCTAGTATCCAATATGTGATGGATGATGTAAGGACCCATTTATCTTATTTGTAGTTTTCCTAGGTGTTTAAGATACTTAGAGTCATAAAGTAATATCAATGCCCCTTTAATTAATTCTTTGTGTTTGATTAGTTTATCATGCCTGCTCTTCTGGCATGCCTTTTTGACTTGATGAATCCACTGTCCTTGAGCATGCTTCTTGTCTAAGCATGCCAAGTCATCTAGTCTTGCCTATAGAGACTCTTAGTCATCCAAGTGACCAGTGCATGTAATGCACAGTTACAGAATGATAAATTCCATTGGTAGGATGGATTTTATGCCAAACACCAATTAGAATGGTGTTGACTTGTTTAGGTACTTATAAGTTATGTGGTAATCCCATAGTACCACAAAAACTTAGTCATCCCAATCCTTGCACCCAATGTCACATATCATAGTGAGGCATGCCCCTAAGATTTTGTTAAAATGATTCAACTATGCCATAGGCTTGTAGGTGATAGGGTGTTGTCTTATGGTGCACCACCATGTACTTAGTTAAGAGAATCCAAACCATTTCATTGATGAAATGGGTACCCCTATCTATTATTAGACTTAACAAACACCCATACCTATTTATGATATTCTCCCATATAAAGCATGCAACTATTATGGTTGTGCAGTGTTTAGTTGGCATAGTCTCAGCCCACCTAGTGAAACAGTTAGTGGCTACTTAAATGTACCTTAAACCCTTGCACTGAGCTATAGGAGTGATTGGCCCAATAAAGTCAATGGCTCATTTTTTAAAAGGTGCCTAAGAAAGGATAGGGATGTGAGGAATCTCATCTTAAGCATTAGGTTTTCTTATGCACTGACATATATCATATGCCTTTACGTACTCCATGGAATCTTAAAATAGGTTTGGCCACCATAAGCTTGACCATAAGATCTTCCATGCTATTGTGTCACTAGTGTAATGGACTCTTATAATTCCCTCATATGCCTCTTGTAATATGGAGTCATTTTCATGCTCAAAAACACATCAACATAGGACTTCATCCTGTTTCATTTTGTATAGCTCCCCCTCAATGAGTTGGAATGGGGTAGTGCAAACAGTAAGTTGTTTTCTCTTTTTCTTGATCATGGTCTAGGGAACTAGGCCAAATGTTAAAAAGGTATGGACTAGTGACCCAAACCATGATCTAGGACCTCATCCATAAATGGAGTTGGAAAGGGGTCAATAACATAGGTAAAATTTAAGAGTTGATAATCAATGCATATTCTAATGTGATCATATTTATTTATGATAATTACCATGGGAATTATCCATTCTGACTCTTGCACTAGATATATGATCCATGGGGCTAGCATCTTATAAATCTCTATTTTTTACTTTGGAATGGAGATTGGGGTTCATGTAGTATGGGTGTTTCTTTACAGGTCTCACACCATCCACCATATCGATGCTCATCTTACCTAGATAAGGGTGGGTGCCCTTCATGTCCTGATAGTTTTAGGGGAATAAATGCTTAAATTCCTTAAGGAGCTCTATAATGCATGCCATCTCTACTTTAGACCAATATGTGCCTATGGTGGAAATCTTAGGTTTTCCCCCATGCTAATTTACACTTTTATGATTCTAAGTGACATGTAATATGGCTCATTTCATGCCTAATGAAAATCTTCCACCTACCTTGTCCCTTTTATTGTGTCAATGTGTAGATGAATAGGGATTTATTCATTTGGGACATGATCATCTACTTAGTACATGACCCTTTTCTTGCCTGCTAGAGCCTTCCAATTACATTTCTTCTAAGTCTCATCATCTTCTTCACTGGAGTTGCTATTGAGTGCCTTTTCTTCAAATAAGGTGGGGAACACTAGTCCTTTCTCCCTAAACATGTCTCTAAGATGCTCTTCTAGTATATTAGTGTCTTCAAACACTACCCAACATATGACTTTTAATGGCTCAAACATCCTCAAATATTTAAAAGAAAAGGAAAACATGTGCACAAACCTATCTTTTAGTGTATCCCTACTAGACATCTCCATGCATGTCTTATTTATGATGTACCAAGCTTGTGCCTAGATTTTTAGGGTCTTGTAAAAGGCATGTACCCATAGGTTACTCAATGTGTTTTCATCATATTTGATCCATGTTTCTTCACAGATGCACATGTGGGCAATGGGGTCTAAATTAGTTGAGTAAGTTACTATGTTTAGGTCCTCATTTATTTTTCCTAACCTTATGATTATTGTAACCTTGATGTCTTGCCATGTTGGTAGGCTATCCTTGTGTGCTACCCACCATCGAGCAGTAGTGATCTTTGGTGTATGCACCAATGCACCCATGTGATCTACTTATTTGGGGATGTGAGACTCTAATTCATTGACATATCTCTCAATAGATTTGATTTATTTATATTTTGGAAAGGAAATTTTTTTTCCCTTAATATAAAAACTCTTTTTCCAATTGCCTTGGAGTGGGGAACCCATTTTTGCATATTACACTCAACTTGAATTAGACCTATCCGGACCAACTTTAGTGACTTTGTGTAAACTTAGAAGCACCTTCATCTAATAGTCTCATACACCTCCTCTACATATCAATCACATGCATGTCCATTATATTAGATACTGATTGGCCATACTCCCATTCGAGCACTCCTTGATCATCAAGTTGTAGGAACTTAGTTCCCTACACTATGATATTGTAAATGTGGTTGATCTCTTCATCAAGGTCAATAATCTCAACATATGGTGTCCCTTGATCCTTTGAAAAGGGGATCACCACCCTCTCTTTTCCATTCTCAAAAGTCATGTAACGCTTCTTAAAGCACATGTCCCCATTATCTGCATAGCACCATGGTATGCCTAGGAACATTGGGTAATTATCATGCTCTACTAATTCTATTACTTTAAAGTTGCTCCAAAATTTTGAACCCATGATAGCTATGATGGCACCTTTTAGGACCCTGATAGGTTGTGCTCTATTTTTTTTGCCATGAACAAGGTGTGAGGGGATGGTTTTAAGGGTGGTGTTCTCATTTTTTCCTAGGTAGTTTTGGTAAAAATGTTAGCCTTAGTGTTTATGTCGATGATGACCTCACATATTAGCCATCCATCGATGGTTAAAATTACCATCAGTTCCTTGTCATACTCATCATTTTGATTATGAAAAACCTTGTATGCCCACTCCAAGTGTGGCACCATGGTTTCAATCCATTGAGGTGCAACCTCATCTTTTGGCCTTTCTATCTATTTCATTAACAAATCCTTTAATAAAGGCAATAGTACCTCCATCTTTAGGAAGAATAAGATCTATATTAATTATTATACCTCTACCTCTTGGTTATCACTTTTATTTAGTGAAGTTATATATTGTTCCTCCAAATCTATAGCTAGTTAAAGCTCACCCTGTAGGTCTTGAATCATGCTCATGGACTATTGTAGGACATCATTTTGGCATACTAGATCAAGATATGGCAGTACCTTAGGTTCAGGCCATGCCATATCCTTAGTTTGGCTTGATTCCCCATATTTTAGGCATAACTCCAAGGTTGGTTTGATAATGGGTTGAGAAGTGAATCTAATTTTTGTAATTACTTGCACTTTAGGAGTCTCTTTACAAGTTGGTTGTGGATTTACATCCCACTTTTCCACCTTGGGTTCTTGCTTGACCATGGTAGCACCCTTATCAGGTTGGCCCTAGGTCAAATTTTTATATAAGATAGGGCATTATATAACTGGATGTGGCCCATGGTAGTACCCAAAAGTGGGATGCATTAGGTAGTCATGATGGTAGTGATAAGTTGATCCACATTTATAATAGGATCATAGGGAGAACCTTCATCCACCATGTCCTCTACATCACCCTCTTTCACCTCATTGGTTTCCATAGCTAGCACTTTACTAGCCATAACCATAATCATCTTGGTGCATCTATCCTCCAATGGTGGTCACCTTTTGTGCACCTCTCACTAGGTTTTGACACATTTCATTAATGACACAATAGTTATTAGTTGTGTGGGTATAGGCACCACAAAATTTATAATATATAGAGGTGTTTACTTGAGTGGCACATTGTAATAATAGGTAGTTGTGAATGTCATGGTATTTGTGGCTTACCTCATATCATATAAGTAGCACTCAGACATTTTTTTTGGGAAATTAGTCTTGTTATGCCCTTTGATCTAATAGGTAGCACACCATATCCCACTAAAAGTGGCATGTGCTAATCCTACTATCAATTTCTAAAATTGTGAGGCCATTGATGTGATTTTCACCTCTATAAATGGACTAATTCTAGTTTCCATGCTCCCAACTAATTCATCCCTTAGTGCAACCTCTAGTACTTCTCTATGATACATGATGTTTTCATGGATAACACTCATTGGAATGGTACAAGCAGGCCCCCAAAAAACCATTGTACATGTTAGGAGGGGTGGATGTCATAAGGGAGTTTTGAAAGGAGGGTTTTGAAACATGAATTATAGAGGTGAACACTCTTATATAGCCTATAAATAATTTATTTTAATGTAATTATGCTCTATTATTTAAACTCTGGGATGTCAAACTCCTTAAGAAAAGCCTCCTTAGACATTTCATAATCCATCATGGCCTGGTTTGGATCAAAATTTTGATATGAGGTGTGCACACGATCCATTAGGGTCATAAAAAATTGAGTGGCCTTACACTTTGACTAGGTAATCCCCTAATGCACCATTGTAGTTTACACTTGAGCACATACTCAGTAGAATTTTCAGTGCTATGATGCTTTGGAAAATGCATTACCATTTTGTAGTAAATATACTAAGGGGGTGCTTAACCCTAGGTTACTTTCCCTCCTAGATTCTAGGTTGGATGTGTGATCCCTAGGTTGGATTACATCCTAGCCACTATTAGTTTCACCATAGAGCTAGTGGGCATAGAACTACTCCCTAGTTATGTAGAGCCACCTCCACTAGGCTATTGCCTAGTCAACATGTTTGACACCCTTTAAATTGGGATGGTAAGATTTATCTTATTAATAATATAAATAGGGGTCCTCATACTTGAATTTTTCAAGGTGTCCTTTAATTATTTATAAGGGACTATTTTTTCAATCACTAGTTCTTCTCTTAAGGATTGGAATATGTCAAAATCTACTATGATACTGGGTTCAGTTATCAAATTTTTATCTTCTTATAATGGATCCAGTGTATGAGCATGCACTTATAGTTTGAAGGGGGTGAGTGATTCTAGTGAATCCTATATTTTGTGGTCTTTTAGTAACCCACTACAAACCTCCTCTATGGACTCCTAAGCTCACTCTACAACTTCATCCCTTCTTTCATAGCATTGTTATTTTAAGGGATCCTTTTCCATGCCCTTCCCAGTCTCTACCAGTTTCCTTAACATTTCCAAGTTATAAACCCTCTATTAATTTGTGCCTCCATTTATTATAATTGTGCCTATGGAGCTCTTGATCATTTTGTTGCTCATTACTTTCCATCTGCACTTCACTTTCACTTCCCCTTATTATTGTCTATGCCTACTCATATACACATGGATTTTATCTAATCATACATATGATCTCCATTCCATAATATACTAATAACTTATTCAATTTAGTTCTAATCTCTCTTAAAAATGAACCTCTAAGTTCATGATAAAGTTCATGCTCTACTTCTTTATGGTAGGAGTATGTTGACACTACAAATTCTAGCACATAACTATTCAGCACCCCATTCCACTAATGGTCAATAACATGTGTCCACACATCATATATGTTCTTAATAATTTTTAGGAAATCTTCTATCCAATCATGGTGCTAGCCATATCTTTACCATCTATACATGCTATAAGGAATCAACCATTTGTATAAATATTTTGGTAAATCACAAAAGAGTACTTCATATAATTGATCATATAGGTAGGTTTGTACCCATACTCTTGGCTTCTAACCTTAGTAGGTCAAATTCCTCTATGTGAATCTATCCTCAACTTATTTCAACTAGTGCTTGATGTTCTAAAGTGAGATTTGACATATTACTCCATCACACCATTGCAACAACAAAATTCAATATGGGTCCTAGAAATGAAACCAAACTATTATAGAAAGAGTTAGTCTCTTAGAGTAGTGCCCATTATTCTTAGTAACTTACCCTGATAGTTTAGTGATTTTAGGTAACTAGGCATAAAGATTAGTAGTAGGTTAGGTGCAAAATTTAGCACATCTCTACACTGGCATCTAATTCACCCAAGATGCAAACCTTGAGTGCTTACCCAAAGTGTAATAATGAAAGCACCAGGGCTCATATTAGGCTAGTTAAAACATGGCATAACTTTGGATTAGTTAATGGGTCATGTCTTCGGGGTTCATTGGTGCAAGGTTGTTTAATGGTTAGGTTAATAGGTGCTAGATGAAGCTATGGTTTGGTTTTTGGCCATAACGATGCACATCTAGTCTGGTAGTTGATCTAGGTGCTAATTAGGTCAAGGTTTCTAGATGACATTCTCATATTTACTTAAGCTACTTAACTTATTTATATTTAAAGTCCAAGGTTCACATAGTTTTTAGTGTAAACTAGGTTATTCCTAATAGTGGGTTATTATGCATTGTGATGGTCATTACAATTAACTTCACAAATCTTCAAGTGATTCATCTAATTACCACTGATACTAGTAAAGAACATATAAATCACATCCATATTCAAATATTAAAGTTTATATTTAGAGAAAGTATTCAACACATATATCCTTTAAGTGATTTATTTCATTCATATTTCAAATTGATATTTTACAAGATCAATCCAAGCCTAAGCTCGGTGTGATAACCTTCATGTCTAGTAGCTCATAAGTGAGCTTAGACTATACTAGGTTAGTTCTACCAGTAAAAACATAAATTATCTTAGTTTTTACTCTAAATACATTTATTTAGAGCTTCACTATGCTTCTTTCTCTCTCTTTTCTCCTATTCTCCAAGTTTTATTTATAGCCTTTGGAAGAATCTGAGCTAGGCTAGACAGGTACATGCCAGGTGCTGAGGTGTCACTAGGGTTGATCATTCCACTAGCTCCATGAATTTACCAGCATGCTCATACTTGAAGGTCATTAATCTAAAATTTGGGTGAGAATTAACTACTTGGCTAGCTGGTGTAAGATTTATGGGATTCCTCCAGCTGGCACAAAAAAGACAAAATCCAATCAATCATTACCCATGATTACCTCACACCTAGATTTGACATGTTGGCATGGGAACACTACTTAGCAAAAAAGGGTCCAAAATATTATAATTATACTCTTATCTATTTTAATATTTATTTAAGTGTGCAAGTGCCCCGCTTAATAGGTCCATAGGTCAAATTTCTAGTTGTGATGCCACAACATGATTAGGGATGAATCTATGAGAGGTTATTTTTTAATATGATAGGATACCCTAATTAGGTATATCTCAACACAATTCTAGGATTTGATGAAGGATGTATAAGCAAATTTGGGATGTTTAATGATTCTTAAGCTTAATTTGTAATGGTTAGTAGGAATTGGGTTAAAGTTTGGTTTAAGGCCAGTTACGGCCAATTTTAGGTGTCTATAGTTTACCCCTATTTGGGAATATGTTTAAATATATAGGCACAATAAAATATTATCAAAAAATGAAACATTCCATTAAAAATGAAAGGAGATAATGATTGAAGAAGAAGCTCCAAACAATTTTTGGGAAGCCTATAATGATGTCCCTTTGAGAGAGTGACTGACACATATGATTGATGGATGATCCCTCAAAAAGAAAGAAAGAATAAGAATGAAATTACCCCATGGGTGAGATTAATCTAATTAAGAGAATTCTTGCATGCATTGATTTAAAAAGTTCTAATTTTCCCAAAGGTGGTTATAATCAGTAACAAAGGTTGAGACATTGATTTGCCCAAAGGTGGTTATAATAAGAGATAAAAGTACATGCCCTAGTTAGGGTAGATGAAATAAAGTAATGATTTTCCCATACACTATTATAATCATTAAGATGACTTGGATTGAATAAATATGTTTTGATTGTGACCTAGTAGGGAAAATTGGTAAGCATAAATCAAGGATATAACATGTTGTATAGATTAAAGATGAATGAAAACAAATGTAGATGTTATGGTCTAATGACTGAAGAATCCAAAAACAAAAATACACATGAGGATGCACAAAGTGATGAAATAGATTACTAAATTAATAAAGAATTGATCAATGTGAATGATTCAATTATACCTAACAATGTGAAGATGATCATCGTTATTAGAATTAATACAACTAGAATGGTCAATGGGTTGATTCGATAAAGGAGGTTGAGATGATTTGCCAAGGTTACCAAGGAAAATTTTCTATGGATCCATTGCTTGTAAGACTTCCCCAATTGAATTTTTTTGTAACATGTGATGGTATGCATAATGATATAAAACACCATGATAATGTAGTTATGATGTGCATAAGTACTAACTCTCAATCCAATGAACAATTGAAAAAAATGTACCAATGATAAAAACTATGATGACAATGTTGATGTATGAATATGGATGGACTTGAGTAAAATTTGCAAGGAATCATCCAATGAACACATATAGATTGAGTTAAGGTACAATAATAAAATTAAATAAATATATAGATAAATAAACAAATAAACACACAAAAACTTGAAAGTAAAAGAAATAAAAAACATCCTAATAATGGATTTGTCCCAGTAAGGTGGATTGAGGATGACTAAATAGGATTAAACAAAACAAACATTATTATATTTTTGAAAATTTTGAATGTTTTTAAAATTTTGAGGTATCCTAACTTGTTATAAATTGACAAGATACTGATCACAAAATGATGAGAGCATTGGCTTAGGTTGCTCATAAAATGATGAAAGCATTGGCTTAGGTTGCTCACAAAATGATAGGAACATATAAAAAAGGGGAATAAGCTAGCCTCAACATGAATCAATTAAGGCCTATAGAATCTCATTAAGGCCTCAAGTCACAGTAGTTCTACCCATACAAAAGGTATTGAGAACTCACTAGGTCACAACAAGTTTAAAAATTAAGGCAAATGGCAAGGCAAATCATAATATTAATGTCAAGTTGATGCGTAAATATATGATAAAGGTGTTGTTCCTAATTTTCCATAGGTAATTATAATTAGGAAACAATGGAATAGGTCTATGTTACTAATTCAACCATAGGCAATTATAATTAGTAAAATAATATGGGATACTAATTTGCCTATAGGTGGTTATAACTAGTGACACCAGTCAAATGTAAATGAAAAATAACTTTCCAGATTCACTATCCTACTTTTATAGACTATCATTTAAACATAGAATTATAAAATTGGTAAAACTAGATCAGAATCCACTCATGAAAGGTGAAGAAAGAACCAAAAGAACCAAGATCTAAAGGGCTAGGTAAGGTACCTAAAAATAGGCTTTGGTCTAATAGGGATGTTTATGGTAGAACAATATAGGGTACAATATTATTCAAGGATAGTGATGGTATGATAATTGGATAACATGGTAATAGGGTTTCCCCCAAGTGATATGATAAATGGTAGGGTGTGAAATAATGGAAAAAGGAATGGAAAATGATAATGAAAAGGTAAATAGAAAATGGAAATGATAAGGTAAATGTTTTGTCTAAGGTATGGTTTTTGGTAAGATAAATACTTTTGGCCAGGGTATGGTTTTTGTTAAGGTATATGTTTCTATTGTTCTTATTGATGTAGAAATGTATGTCCTGATCAACATATGATACAACTAAAATAATCCATCATGTAAATTATTATCCCATACCTCTTATGAATAGATGATTTGTCAATAACTTGTTATATAGTTGGACTCCAAGAATCATTGTTGGTCATTGATTCTATTTCATCCAAATGTTAAGACAAAATGTCTATGCAACCTCTATAAAGGAAAGTGTGACCAGGGATGGTAAGTAGGAATAAATATTGGCTGATAGGTTTGATTTGGAAATGTAAAGTTAGATGATAATGGAATGTATAATGGTTGGGAAAAAAATGAAGAACATTATTTTTAGGCACACATAATGTTATTGATTCTAGATTCAACATGGCTTTGGTTGTGACAAGGCCAAAGACTTTTGAATATTATTTTGATTGGACCACTAGATTTTTATATTATTTTGGCCTAAGAGTAGATACCATATAATTATGTTATAAATTGGAATCTGTATTGGTGTTATCCTTGATAATGTCTTCATTAAATAGTGAAGAACTATTGTGCTCATCTATTTTGACCTTGATGAGGTTTTCACGAATGAATTTGTCTTGATTGTCTCATATCACCTCTAATAAGGTTTCACGAAGGAATTTTGACTTTTGAATTTGATTGTCTTCTAGTGCCTCAAACAAGGTTTCACTATAAGATGTTGGATTTGGACTTTGATTTCCCCCTAGTGCTTTCAAAAAGGTTTCACTATGAGATCATTCTTCTTCTACATTAATGTGATCTTGGTCCCCCTAATATTATTGAATTGATATGTAACCATAGATTCAGTTCAATAAGGTATGATGCTATTGATCCGAATCAACACTTGTGGGAGGTAGAATGTCAATATAATGGCTATGTTGGCTGGTGTTAATGACATGTGGAATGGGAATGAAATGGAAAGAGGAATCACAATCCTCATAAAAGATACTAGGAGAAATTGTGTAGAAGCTAAAATAATCATCTTCAAAAACCATATAAGGATTACAAATATATTCAAACTAATTGGCAAGGCATGCATAATCAATGTTGTAACAACCATGAATGTATTCTAATTTTGAAGTTGAGTCTAATTCAAGGGACTCTAAATCTAATGTTGAGACTGATGTTGATTTTGATTTTGATGTTAAATCTAATGTCGATTTAATAATAGAACCTAAATTCAATGTTGATTCTTCATCAAGTGTGGATGTTTCTAAAATGATGTCTTATTGAATGTTATGTTTTGCACAAGCAATGACCTATGATGGCATAATGGGCTCTATAAAAACTATTTTATCAAAGTGAGACTCTTTAACAAGGGGGGAAAGGTCAAAATACAATTCCATAGGGGTTCACTTATCAAAAGGAGGCTCTTTAAAAATAAGACAATGGTCAAGATAATTATTTTCCCAAAGGTGGTTATAATCATTAAGAAGTGACTCAATAATGATTGGCTTGTCAGAGTGAGACTCCTTAATAATAGGCATAGTATCAAAATGTGATTCATCTTAGGTTGACTTATCATAAATAGGTGTTTCAAAAAAAACATCATGGATTAGTTGGTTTTCTTGGATTTGTTTTATAATTAGTTACAAAACACTAGTTTTGGACACATCTTGGTCTTCAAATGATTGGAATAGTTGGAGAGGTAGTAACTGGATTGGTTATGGCTCGATGATTGGAATGAGTTTTATAAAGTGGGGGATGATTGGAAATAAATGAATAATGTCTAGTGGTTGGGTAATTATAGGCTTATTAAAGGTTGGTTTATGGCCTAAGATAATAATTATTACTCATCTAGTCGTGATTACACAACCTTGTTGGGATAATGAGTTACCATACATGGAAGGGTATGGAATGGTAATGGTATGGCATTGTGAAGCTTGGTTTCTCACACAAGATAAAATATGAGGTCTTAGAATAGTGATGGTAGGGTATTGTTAATCTTGGTTTCTCACATAAGCCAAAAGATGAGGTCTTAGAATAGAAATGGTAGGGTGTTATAAAGCTTGATTGATCACATAAGCTAAAGGATGAGGTCATGGAATAAAAATGGTAGGCCATTGAAAAGCATGGTTGATGTCATGAGCTAAAGGATAAGGTCCCATTATGATAATCCTTGGATGTTATAGACCTTGGTTGGTTGCACAATCTAAATGAGGGTTAATGCTATAGTTGGATGATCAAGACCATGAGTGGTGAGAGGGTAAAGATCGTACATCAACCAACCCAAATAATGTGTCACCAAATACTACACTTGGATTTATTCCCTAGATTGAGTATAGTAAGGAGGATATGGATCCATTTCACAAACCACTTCTTCACTGTAAAGATCTTGAACAAAGTCAATTTGTGTTTCCATTATATGATTACTTGAATTATACATGTCTTTATTATGATTGTAATGAGACATATCCAAGTAAATGATGAATGTTTCTAAAAAAATCCTAGAATTCTTAAAACTTTGAAAAATAATTTCCAAAAGATAAAAGCTCCAAACATATTCTAACTTGGTCTAGGAGTGGAGATTTATCTCCAAAATGGTTTATGATAAAAATTGGTCTAAAATAGTCTAAAATCATATGTCTAATGTCAAATGTCTTACACAAATAATCAAGTGGATGAAATAAAACTAGAATGCCAAAATCTAGGTATAAAGTGTTCTAAAAGTGTATAATCTAAGAAAACAAAAGTTTCTAGGTATTTTGTCCAAATGTGGTACAAAATCTAAGATCAAAATAGGCATATGCTAGGAATTTTGGAAAATCCACAAAATCTAGAATTTAAAAATAAGGTGTGATTTAATCTAACAAATTTGAAACACTTTGGCATAGACTAGGCATTTGAATTTAGACATGAAATTTGTCAGTTAGTATAATAAATGAAATAAAATTCATATGGAGATAGGTTACTTCTCACAAATAAAGGCACAAATAATAGTTTTCAAATTGGATAAAGAATTAACCTAAGTTACACAACCCAAAAGAAAAATATGAATGTCTAGGCCAAAATTACATAAGGCATAGACATAAATCAATCAATGTTTGCATTTGAAATTGGAAAGGTTAATTAAAAACTCAAATTAGGAACTAGGATTATTTAAAAAAAAAAAAATCTAGACAAGAATGAACAATGGTACTAGGTAAAGATCTAAAAGGGCATACATGGATTTGGTTTGAAAAGTGGAATTTGGATACAAAGCAAACAAGTCTATAAAATGATTTGATTAGTATCATGATGTTATCATGATATAAATATGTATTCAAAAGGTTTTTTTCAATAATCTAAGGCACAAAACTCAAAATGAATTGGGTAGCATAATGTTACCCTTTTTGATCAAGTGACACACACATACAAAGATTTGTCTTAAGACTAAGGTAAAGGTATGGTGTCAAACAGATGGCATAATGTATCTTCAAGTAATGAATTTATGTATATATAAGATTAATTTTGATGTGGTATAATAAAAAAATAGTTTTGTACTCTAAAACCATGAAATAAAGTATAAAATGACACAAAAACCTAAGTGTAACATCCTAGATCCTAAAACTGACAAGGTTGCATAATACTATTAAATTATATCAACATACTCATTCTTAAAAGGATTTTAAGAGTTAATAAAAAAATAAAATCACATGAAAATTAGGTTTTTTAGGCCCCATACTCTCCTAAGAGTTTTTTATAGAACATGGAACTTTGGTCTACTCACCTTGCATCAATAATATGTCCACAAAAGTGGGGTTATTCTAATATATCATTTTTTGCATGTTTATAAATGGTCCAAAGTGTGGGTATCATAATAAATTCTCATGTCAATTGGATTTTCATAAACTAACTTGTTTTAAAAGGTCTTTTCCTATTCACAACCACTACATATATCATTTTCTTAGTATAGTGCAATGTTTGAGTCACCCCTATGGTCATAGGTAGTCTCTTACTAATGAAGCTTGTTTAACTATTCAAATAAGTGTCCCAATAAGTTGACCTTAATTTATATACCCCACCATGGAGTCGGGTAGAAATGATTTTAGGAGATGAATTCTTGAGTCAACTCTTCCCAAAAGAACCCATGAGGAGGTGATGAATTCCCACTCACAAGCCAAAATGCATAAAAACAAAAGACAAATGAAAAGACTTTAGGGTCATGTTTGGATCACCCAAACCATATGAATTTGAGGAGGGCCTTAACAATTTTATTTTCACACTTTTTAGACTAAAGATATTGAATTAAATAATGAGTACTTTCGGTCTCTTGATTTCCCTAAATGGGATAAGGGGAGAGCATACATGCATCAATCATCTTGTTAAAATGAACAACTTTGAACAAGAAAGCAATGAAAATGAAACTCATAAGAGTGTTTATCTAGTGTTAGAGTTTATTTTATTGCACCAAAATGATATGTGTTGTGAATTTTTTGTCCCCTTGGTATTTTTTTTGTAAAACATTTAAACAAAATAAAAATTATTGAAAAAATAAGATTATTAAAACACCAATTTGAAATGTTAAATTTATAAGTTATAAGTGTTTCAAATGTCTCCTTGTGGCCTTGGGTCCTAAAAAACATGTTTGAAAGTCCTTATGCTTATAATCACTTCATGATTGAATAAATCACTTCCCAAATCTTGTTCTTAGGTTTACACACAATGCAAAACTATTAAACACAGTAAAAAATCACAAATCTACAAAATTGTGACTATCAATACAATACCACAACTTATGGAAAAACAAAGTATAACCTACAATATTTATACTATTAGTGCAAAATCACTAAACATAGGGAAATATAGATACTCTAAGAGTCATGATATTATAACTTAACTAGGAAATCTATCATAAATCACTAATGGTAAAGATGTGATATTGCTGATTGTTAGATGATGTCATGACTTACAAAGTTATGGTATTGTAATATCATGATTTTTAGAGTCGTGGCATTACAATATTGAAAAAATACCTATAGGCATAAAATAGTTAGATAAAAATTTGATAGTTAGATGCAATAACATAAAAACAAAGACAAAATTTTGATTGTGTGAGTTGTGATATTGTTGGAATATCATGACTCTAGAGATAAAAATCATAACTACATAGGGAAACTTAAAAACTTCCAAAAAAATGTCCCTTAGCCTCCAATTTTCACCTTTTTTGGTTAGAAATCTTAACATTTTACATGAAAATCATTAGTAAAATTCTCTATAATGCCTTAGGATCAACTTCATGGGGTGTGTGTCCCACCGAGTATGCCATTATGTGAATCATAGGAATCTAAGAAGGGAGGTTAGTATAGTGTTAGTTCAAGCAAATGAAGACTCAAATAAACACACTAACACTTACACTCCCAGCCTAGATACTAGGAAGATATTAGTAACAAAATCTAAATGAAATCACAACAAAAACATAAAATATAATACATCACCTACCTTCCTTGAGAACTCCAAATGATTTGTTGAGTGGCTTTCTTAGCTTGTGCATTAAGAAGTCTTTAGGAATTAAATCTTGTGGACTCCTTCTCTCCTTGGCACCATTGACTTTGATGTGGATTGTGATTGATTAGCTTAATATTTTGGTATTATAACACTAATTATAATAAAATACCTAATATATGTTAGGGACCCATGCTACCCCTTCTCTTTACTTTTTTAGTATAATAGTTGTTATGGGTGCATATGTTTTGTAAGTCATTCCATGAGCATTTTGTTTTATTCCACATTCATGGGAAGTAGTATTTGATTAGATTAGACTTAGTATATAAGTAATTTTTGAGACCAATGAAGGCATCCACAAATTTATTATATTGAGATTGATCAAAGGAGGTTTCCCCCTCAAAGAGGCCAATGATTCTACAATTTAGCCATTGTAATTCAGTTCTAATTATTTGTGTTAATATATTGCTAATTTTCATAATTTAATCTATGTATTTATAATTATTTGCTAACTTGTTCAAGAAGGATCCTCTCATTTGGTATCAAAGCACTTTCTAGGACCAATTTTTTTTTTTGAAAGTGTTTTTCTATTCTACTACATAATTTATTTAAGTATTTTTTGTATCATAATAATCTATTTTAGACAGGGTAAAAACTTGTCCACATAACTGAAATCCCTAAAACTAATTATGACAAGTACCATAGGAACCCTAAATTAGTTGGACCATTGAGACGACCTACTAGTAAAATAAGCAATGACCTCATGTTGATTGACTAGTTCCCATTCATGAGGAAAACTAAGAGCTATCATTTAGATGTAAACCCATGGCCATAAATTTTTTGGAGAGTAATAGTTCCTTAAAAAACATTGGTGTCCAGAGATATATATATTTAAACACTTAGGTAACCATGAAAACTTGGGTCCCATTTCTATTAGTTTTAGAATATTTATAGTATACTATCAAAAAAATAAACCAACAACAAAGTATCCAAAGAATATTAGATTTGTAGTTAGACATTTGACAAAAACTAGAAGTTAGAAAATATTCATCCTATCAATTTTAGAAAAATATCATTCTTCATCTAAAATTCCATTCTCCACATTTTCTTACTTGAGGTCCCATATCCTGATTCCTCTCCTAATTCCCACAAACCTCAATTTTCCCTTTTTTTGAGTTTTGCCATAACTTCTATTTTTATCAGTTTCCTAAAAAAAAATTCACAGTGTTCATCTCCTTTTTCTGCTCCTTTGTCCCTCTTTGATAAATTTTATAGTTTTTCCATTTTCACTCTTGAAAGTTCTCTTGCCTTCATTAAACATACTCCCACTATGCAAACAAAATTTGTAAAAGTACCTTTACCCCTTCTAATTTTACCCAAATCACAAACTTCCTTTAATAAGCATGTCTTAACTCTAGTTTTCCTACCCATTCAAAAAACTTCTCTTATTTGGGTCATGGTATTAACCCAAACAAGAGCAAAAAAACATGGAGGATGAAATTGCTGCCCTCAAGACACATATCAAATATCTTGATGAAAAAATTCTTGGCCTCAATATTCAACATACCACCTTAAACAATAGATGACATCCAGAGACCTCTTCTAACACCATATTTTCTTCTTCCAAAAATTTTCATGGGTTATAGCTTGATTTTCCTCGATTCCATTGTGTAGGTATGACTAGATGGATCTATTAGGTACAACAATATTTTAGTCTACATAATAATTTTGATGCCAAAAAGGTTCCTCTTTCATCCTTTCACTTGGAAGTTAAAGTCTTTCAATGGTATCATTAGTATACCAAGGCTCATGATGAGCCAATATGGACCGAGTTTTTCACCCTCATTTTGAAATGGTTTGGCCCTAGTGATTTTTATGACTTTAAAGGAACACTCACTAAACTTTTATAAATAGGAATCATGAGAGAATATCAAACAAAATTTGAAAAATTGACCAATAACATAGAGGGATTATTAAATGAATTCTTCATAAGTTGTTTTGTCAGTGGATTGAAGGATGCAATTTGATCTAAGGTCAAATTATTTTGTCCTAACATGATGATAAAAGCCTTAAGGTTGGTTAAGTAGGTAGAGAATAAGATCACAACTCAACAATGATTCAAATCAAATTTTTATCCATTCAAAAATACAAGTCCATAATGTTCTTAAACAACACCAGCCCCTAGGACCACTCCTATCAAGCATTTGACTGAATTAAAGATGCAAGCTCATAGAGAAAAATGACTATGTTATGATTTTGATTGACAAAATCACTCCAAGACATCGATGTGTCAATAAAAATCTCTACCTATTAGATGTGGACTCTCTACCCAAAACTAGATATTGGGAAGATGTTCAAGATAGAATAGATGGTCTAGAAGAAGCTCAATTGATTGTGGAACCTATTTATTAGGAAGACCAACAAGAGATCTCTCTCCATGCCTTAGTAGGAGTCACCACCCATAAACCATGTGTGTCAAGGGTTAATTTAATAATTTCTCTCTAATATTACTCATTGATTTGTAGCACTCATTACTTCATTGACCCTCAGATCACCAAACAAGCTGATTATTTTGTTTATCTTATTTCCAACTTTGAAGTCATGATTGCCAATGGGGGCACATTACCTTACAAAGGAAAGTATCTCAATATGTGTATCTCTATTGGAGATTATAACTTGTGATCCAACATATTAGCCTTGCCCTTATTCAGATGTGATGTTATTTTGGGAACCCAATAGTTACACACACTTAAACCCATCTTATGAGATTTTGCTAAACTTTGGATGCATTTTTTAGATAATGGATAAAAACATAGATTAAAAGGCTTATAATTGGGGTCTCTTAACATCATTAGTTCATATCACATGGAAAATATTATTTAGAATAATTCACATGGCATCATTACCTAGCTCCATTCCATTCAAATACAACCATCAATAGTCTCCACTCCTTGTCTAGAAATCATTCTGTATAGGTACGCACATGTTTTTATCAAATTAGTAGGATTGGCATCTTCACAACTAGAAGACCACTATATTTATCTCTTTCCTAGAATCATTCCTCCCAAAATTAGGACCTACCACCACAAATTTTAGAAAAATATTGAAATCAAGATGCCCATTCAAGACTTACTGAAGCAAGGCATTATTCACCCTAGTACCAACCCATATTCTTCCCCAGTTCTCCTTGTTTGGAAAAAATATGGGTCATGACACCTCTAAATTAACTTTTATGCACTTAATAACATCACACTCAAGGATAAGTTCCCAATCCCTATTATTGATGAGATTCATGGCACTCATTTTTTTGCCAAGCTAGATCTCCATTCTAGATATCACTAGATCTAGCTTCATGAGGATGATATCCCTAAGATAGATTTTTGCATGCATGATGGCCACTATGAGTTTCTAGTCATGCCCTTTAGATTCAATAATGCTCCTTCAACATTATAGGCATTGATGAATAAAATATTCTGGCCCTACCTATAAAAATTCATTTTAGTCTTCTTTGATGAAATCCTCATATATAGTAAAACATGGTTTGAGCTTCTCCAATATCTAAAGTTTACACTGCAACTTCTCTCTAATCATCATCTTTATGAAAAATATTCCAAATTTGCTTTTGGATAGGATGAAGTGGATTATTTTTGGAATATTATTTTAGCCCAAGGGGTTCAAGTGGATCTTGAAAAAATATCTACCATGACAAATTGGTCTCATCTTCAGACACTCAAGAGCCTCTATGGTTTTTTGGTGTTGAATGGATACTATCATAAGTTTCTCAAGGATTACAAGAATATTGAAACTCTACTAACAACTATGTTGAAAAAATATGCTTTTACATGGACATAATAAATTGAGTATGAATTTGAAGAATTGAAATAAGCTATGTATACTCCACATGTTCTAGAAATGTTATATTTTACCAAGATCTTCACTATCAAGTGTGATGCTTATGAAAATGGACTTGGTGTTGTTATCCTCCAAGAAGGACACCCCATTTCTTTCACCAAAAAACCTCTTTCTGGTAATAATTTAGTACTCTCTACTTATTAGAAGGAAATGATGGCCATTTTGAATGTTGTATAGAAGTCAAAGCCATACCTATTGGGGAATCATTTTTACATCAAAACTGATCACTAGAGTCTAAAATATTTCCTAAAATAATGGGTCTCTACCCCATCACAATAGAAATGGGTTAGCGAACTCATGGGTTATGACTATGAGATCACTTACAATAAAGGTAAAGATAATATTATGATTCATGTTTTATTTTACAAATTTGTGGACCAATCTTATATTTCAGCTATTTTCATGCCTATTCCAAATTAGTTGGACACTGTACAGTAGGGGTATGTTAATGACTCCGCATTATCTTAAATAATTCAATAGTTGGATACTAACCCCTTTACTATACCAAATCATTCTTAGGATGGTACTTCTCTATGATACAAGGGTTGTTTGGTGCTTCCCTAGAGCACAAATCTTTAGTAGGCTATATTATATTAACTACATGCTTCTCCATCCATAGGGCACTTAGGGTTTCTCAAAACTAATGAGAAGGCATAATGTAACTTCTTTTATAATGGAATGAAAAATGAAATTTAATAATGGTGGCTAAATACGATACCTACCAATGCAATAAGGGTGAAACCACACTCATCCCTAGGTTTCTTGAACCCTTGCCCATCCCTATCAGGATTTGGACAAATATTTCTATGGATTTCATTGAGGGGATCCCTAAATCTAGAGGGAAAACATTGATCTTGGTTGTGGTTGATCACCTCTCCAAATATAGTCATTTTTATGTCCTCAACCATCCCTATATTGCCTCCATAGTCACACAAATTTTCTTGGACCATATTTTACATCTTCATGGCATTCCTTCATCCATTATCATGGGTCATGATGCAGCCTTCACTAGCCATTTTTTGATAGAACTATTTCAATGCACTAGCACCCAACTAAAAATGAGTTCCAGGTATCATCCAAAAATGGATGGCTAGACTTAAAGTGTCAACAAATTCTTGGAAACTTTCCTTCATTAATTCACCTCAGAATAAAATCAATGGAAAAAGTGGATCCCCCTCACCAAATGGTGGTATAATACCTCCTACCACACTTTAACTTAAATGACTTCATATGAAGTAGTCTATGCTTAAGCACCACTAGTGCTCCTTCCATACACCCTCAATAGTTCATTAATTCAATTGGTTGACATGATTCTTTAAACTTGGGATCAGATCCTTAACACCCTTTGGGATAATCTTCATATGGCACAAAATTGAATGAAACAATATGCTAATCAACATCATTTTTAGCATGTTTTTTAAGTAGGTGATATGGTTTTTATTTTCCTACATCTATACAAGTAATCCTCTATAAAACTCAAAGGGAATCATAAGTTAGATCCTAAATTCTATGGGCCCTATAAGGTTCTCAAAAATATTAGGTCAGTTGCTTATAAGGTAGAGCTCCCACCTTCTTCCTGAGTTCACCCATTATTTTTTGTCTCTTTTCTAAAACAAGTCTTGGCATAAAAGTTAGAGTGTAGACTATTTTACTAGATCTTAATAATGAAGGATTCATCCTTATTGAGTTATAGGTAATCTTGGATAGGTACACATGCCAAATTCACTTCTAATCCATCACAAAGGTTCTAATTTAGTGGTAGAGAATGCAACCAGAGGATGCCACATGGGAACCACTATTTGAGACTCAAAACCAATTCCCACATCTGAAACTTTGAGGACAAAGATTTTTCTAAGAATGAGGGGATGTGAGGAACCCATGCTACCACTTCTCTTTACTTTTTTAGTATAATATTTTCTATGGATGCATATGCTTTGTAAGTCAACCCATGATAATTTTGTTTTGTCCCACATTTATGGGAAGTAGTAGTTTCTTATATTATACTTAGTATATAAGTAAGTGTTGAGGCCAATTTAGGCATCCATGAATTTATTGTATTGAGATTTATTAAAGGAGGTTGCCTCCTCAAAGAGGCTATCAATTTTTTAAATTTATCCATTGAAATTAAGTTCTACCTATTTGAGTTAATATATTGCTAATTTCATAGTTAATTTATGTATTTGTAATTCTTTGTTAACTTGTTTAGGAAGGATCCTCTCAATGTCTCTCTCTATAATTTTGTTTTATAAATTTGGCTTATGAGAGCTTGGAAATGAATTTGCGTCCTTGTATTTATATCTTTTGGAATTAATTCTAACCTAATGTGAGTTAGGGATAAGTTAATGCTTGGAATGCCTTTAAACTAAACCTAGGTGAGTTAAATCTAACCCCACTAGAGTTAATAGTTGCCAAGTAATTATGATTTTAAATTACTAGGCATGACTCTCAAAATTAGATATTTTGGGATATTTTCAAAGAGATTAACTCATAAAGGTAATGATGAAATTATAAGATATTTTGAATTTATTTATTTTAGATTTTCATTAATTTCAAATGGTTAATTCAATTAGGCATTTAATCATATTTAGTTCATTAATTGATTCTGATTAGCCTTTTATACATTTTAGTATTTATTCAAGTGTGAAAGTGCCCCACTTAGTAGGTCAATGGGCCAAATTACTAGTTTTGATGCCACAAAGTTATTAAGGATGAATATATGAGAGGTTATTTTTGCATATGGTAGGATAACCCAATTATGTATGTCTCAACATGATTCTATGCTCTAATGAATGATGTAGAATCAAATTTGGGATGTTAGTGATTCATAAGATTAATTTGTAATGGTTTGGTAGGAACCTATCTAAAATTTGGTCGAAGGCTAGTTGTGGCTAGTTTTAAGTGTCTACAAATATCAATGAACTATTGTAATGAAAAACAATCTACAAATGAAATCATAGTTAAACATGATGATATAACATAGTACATTCATAAGCATATGAAAATGTCCTCTAACATACTAATCATGAAAATAAAAAATATGGATACCAATCATATAACATAAATATCTAGATATAGTATTAAAATAAAAAACTACTAATCATTAGTTCTACATCCCATACTAATACTAATCTAGTTTTTGAAGAGTGGGATATGATGTGACCAAAAGGGGGCATTTATAGATACTAAAATATGGTATTATACAATTGGAAATGTCTAATTTGACCTACATTCACCCTACATTACTTTTACAAACATATATGACTCTAATTCACCATTATCTCACATCCAAATGTTATCTACCAGTCCAATCCTTCTAAGTTTTTGTTAATAACCTATGAGAATTCCCTTATTCTATGTAAAACTAGTAAACTATCATACTCAGATATCTATAGATCATTAGATCAGTATATTTATCTCATTGACATTAATGTCAGACTTAGAATAACTCATCTGATGGTAATACTCAAGTTTGTTGATTTCATCTTTCACCCAATAATAGTCATTTTTAAAAATCAAATTATTCCTATGGTTAACCCATGTGCCTAATATTTTTGTGGTTTGATAAATTACCTAAAGAGTATTATGCAAATATGATATAATTATAGGTTTATTATATGTTTATCACTTATCTAGATTACATATATACACTACTACACATACAAAGAGATTTCGCTATTATTCCC
The DNA here is from genome assembly GCA_037957365.1 of Torreya grandis. NCBI lineage: Eukaryota > Viridiplantae > Streptophyta > Pinopsida > Cupressales > Taxaceae > Torreya > Torreya grandis. Next base: position 1,731,541 of record JARHVA010001543.1, on the reverse strand, counting down.
AATTTACAAATTAGTCACAAGGAATTTTTCTTAGAAAAGTCTAAATCACCTCAAACCTAAACCAAAATTTAAATTTTATAAGTGTCAAAATATAGATGATAGGTTGCATATATTCAAGGATCACTAATAACACACACACTAATGAGGATAAATACATAAGGTTTGAATTTCCTCTTAAAAGTATTGGATATGTAGACAATACTAAAATATTTAATGGGGAGTGGTTAGGATCAGATCAACTCACCTTTATTCCCATTTTCATTCCTAATTGAAGGATACAAATTTATATGAGTCACACACTTAATAGGATCTTTGGATCAAAAACACATTCATAACAAACAATAGTTGCATCAACCTCTACCTAAACAAAAGGGATAAATTCATGTAGACAACTATTAGACTCAAAATATAGTGGTTGGTAGTACTGACCTAAGGTTGGTGATACCATTTGGGCACACACAAAGATACAGATAATGATCTTAATGACCTATAATATATTTTTGTTCTTTACTTATTGCTTTCTTGTAGTCTTAGTCCTTTATAGAGTAGTTAATGACTAATTATTTTATCACTCTTTTGTAATTTACATATTTAGAAAGTTAGAGTAATAAATAAATTACAATATTTTACATTCAAATTTTTACTTAATTATTATATATTATAATATAAATTATTAAAACGTTTATTATCTTATTTAGTGTTGGTATTAATCCAAATTAGGGTCGAACACCCTTTCAATTATTTTTGTGCCTTCTCAAGTATATGTTGTCTCAAATATGCTTATTTAGAATTTGTAATGTGATTTTATAAATGTTGTATCCATCATGTTAAGGGTATAAATATACCATAATAAATATGGGTGAAATACTGATCCCATTAGGAAACTCAATATCATATGCATTCAATGTAAACTTCTTCAAAATTGTGCATGGTCTGATTTTATTCAATTTAAACTAATCATATGTTCCTTTTTGGAATGTGATAAGACCATGTCACCCGCTTAAAACTCATGTTCTCTCCTCTTTAAAATTATACATTATTTGTATTGTATAGTAATCATATCTATCTATTTTTACCCATATTATGTATGTCACATTTACTCAAAAAAAGTCTTTTGCTTATACACTCTTCCTTATTCATCTCTTACTTCAATTAATTTTACTACTCTTGGATTAACCCCATAAACAATCTAAAATTGTCTCCTTATAGTGATTCCATTTATTGAATTGTTATAAGTAAATTTATATTTTGATAAGACTAAATCCCATGTTTGTGGCTTCTCTCTAATAAAAAATCACAATAGGTTACCAATACTATTATTGGATATCTTCATTTTAACATATATTTTAGGATGATATGTTGAATTCAACTTTAAATTTAATATTAAGTTTTTTCCATAATGTTTGTATGCATAGGCTAGGATGACCTACAACTATCATCTTTATCTCAATATATTAGGACTAAAATAAGGTCAACCAATACAACCTACATATACTTGGACAAGTGGGGTAAGGACCTAGAATAACTGTAGACCTAGTAAAGGGTAAATATTATCAATCAAGAGCACTACCCTTATGAGAATGTGTGTTATCTACAACTCCTACTAAAATAATGAAATATTTACTAAGTGTGGTGAATCTAAGATGAGTAAAATATCTAGATAAAGGGTTGGTTCCCTTGATGCACTGACTAAATCTATATCTAATCCTACAAACTATTGATTTATTGACTAAGGGGAAGGGTGGAAGACTGATTCTTGCACTATAATTGGAATTAAAAATTAGAATTAAGGTGATGCACAAATGTTTATGATCAATTTTACTTGAAGTTGACAATCTTAAGAAGGAAAGGAGCTTGCACACATTCTCTTTAATTTAAGCATATGGATTATACAATAGTGTTTCATATAAAGGACTTGACAAAATTCACTCTTTGCATGAAAGGTATGAAATATTATTGATTTCACATCCAAAATTATATTTAGATTAAAATTGGAAACTTAGTATGACTTGTAGAAACTCAAAGATGTTGTAAGAAGGTACAAAAAACATACCTTAACATAGGAAAGCTATTGATTCATAATGTTATTTTTGATAATTTGGCCTCCCAGGCCAAATTTTAACCTCTATAATTCAATACTTTACTTATCATTTCCTTTGAGCTTGTGTATGGTCATAATATTAATTATAGGGTACTCAAAATAGCCTTTACAAGTCTTTATAGTTATCATTGTTTAAGGTTATTTTGACAATATTAAGGTTAATATCATTTTGACTTTATAGTTATATAGTCATCTCTAGCATGGTCAAATAGGTCAAAGGGGGTTAAGTGGTCTAAGGGGTCTTGTTGAGAGATGTCATGTGCTATCCAAGTCATATTACTCTCCCTCTATTTTTTACCACTCCTAGAAAGGTGGAAAATTAACTTTATGATATTGCATTCCACTCTCAAGGTGCTTTATTACCCATTTTATAATGCTTAAAGGATGTTTTGTGATAAAATTACAAGTGTACATCAGAGAAAAGAGATGAAAATATAAATACATGTCCATACAAACATTTATAAGATTAAAAGGAACCTAAAATCTCCATTAGTCTTTAGGTAGATTAGATAGTTTCCATGGTAGAAAGAGAGAGATTTCAACTAGTCTGTATAGGTCTATTAAATAAAGATCATGTTCAAACATACACATGGATTCCTTTATGCTTACCAGGCCAAAATGCATGATTTGGATGGAGTTTAAGTCAAAAAAAGTAAAAAATTGATCCCCTTTCTCCATTAAGCTCCTTGGCATCTCAAAAAATCCAATTAGGTTTTTGAATGGTATGGACATGAGAGAGAAGGTGAGGACCTAATATTTTTGGTAGAGGAGGGTACCCTATCTAGATTAAATTTTATTTAATCATTTCTCATATTTCCCTCCCCTCCTTTATGAAAAATCATTAAGAAAGTGAAGGTCTCATAGTGTCTTATCCATCTAGGTAGGGTTCCAGTTTGCTTAATTTTATATGTTTATGAGCATGATGAAAGAACAATGAAATGTTGGGTGAATTATCAAGGGTATCCAAAACCATTATACACCATTATTATGACCCAATTGACACATGTGAGCCATCAAGAGATGGGAAAAATTTAGTTTAGGTAATTTACAGGTTGACAATAGTAGGGTTATTGAAACTTTAATGCTTATAATAGATGAAAAGTGTTAGTGAGATATATAAAATATTATTAACCTCCATTGATGCTCTAAAATAATGTATTTTAAATGATTACATGGACAAAAAACCTAAATATTGGTGACCACCTATAATTTTCACATGTAGTCAAATAGTTTGAAGGAACCATTAGAAAAATTACCTTATTTAGACCTCATAAAAAGTGTTGAAATTGCTTAGGGAAGATTGAAGGGAGTGTATAACATTAAAATAATATATGAGGAATATCTAAAAGATGTTTTTAATACCAACCAATCAAGGATTCATAGTGTTTCATCTCTAGGTCAACAAGAAGATTGGTGGTGAACCTACCCTATAGGTCTGCAAGACCTCTACATCACCTTGGGTACCAAAAGGCTAGTTGAAGAAAGTAACATGATATTTTGGAATAAAAATTTAGTTAAATACTCATGAGATAATATAACCATAGGAAGTCTAGTGAAAATCTCAAGTGTAGTCTACTTTTCACTCTAAGTGATTGTGTAGACTGAGTTGAATTATGCAGGGTTCAAAATCTTTTAGTTAATGTTATAATGGTTATAACATTGATTAAGATCTTGGTCAATATCCAAGTTTTTATGGATGTGATTATAAGAGTAATTAAAATTGGAGAGAGCAAGGTCAGACAATGAGCAACACCATCAACTCACCCTAAAATGAAATCTCAATCAAGACTTTGATGCAAATAGAGTTGTGTTGATAAGTTGAAGAAAATATTATGGAGTGATGAGTTTAGGAGTAAATATATATTATGGAGATAGATAATTATATGTATGTATGACCATGGGAGGCATTTCGATAGTCAAGTGCAACAAAAGGGTGCTCAATCCTAGGTACTCATAGTCAGGGAGCTCAAGGTTTTTATTTGTAGGCCTGACTATAGAAGAATGGATAATTTAGGTAAACATGTTTTATTTTAGGGTGACTTCAAGGTGAGAAGAGTTAATTACCAATGGAAATAATTATAAATCTTGATAAGTGGGTAGAACTTACAATGAAGAAGGAAATATTACCTCTCACCCAACAACATAGTTAAGGGACCCAACTAGTCACCTACAAGTTTGTAAGTGAAATGAGGAAAAGAGATGCACCTTGCTTTGAAATAGGGATTTTAATGTTAAATAAAGATGTGATAAAACATGATATATTTTTTCATGATGATAAGACCCTTATATTTTAACAACAGGAGACTCACCTTGTCACATTGTCGGAAACACAAAAACTACCACCTACAACCAAGGTTATGAGAAAGCAAAAGTGTAAAGAGATATGCAGGTATGTGAGGTAGATGAATGAGATAAGGGTATATTGGTTTTAATTAAAATGGTTAATATTGTATTAAATCTAATTTTATTATCCCTTTGAGGCAAGAGAGATCCTAATGGCCTAATTAGGCCTAAATAGGTAGACATGTAGAGTAAAGGAGAAGTGTTGAACCCTACATAGAGGTGAAATTAAAGATTGAAAATAGGGTATATAACGTGGATTATAAATTATCTCATGGTTTTTCATTAAATGATTTATTCCTTGGGGTTGAGAAGAGCCTAATGGTCTAACTAGGCCCATTAGGCCTAATTGACATGTGCAGACCTAGACATAAAATCTGAGGATATTTGCATGTTTATGAGATAGTACAAGGTTGGAAAATTTTTAGAGAACTTGTGAATAGATGGGGGTAATATTACTCATGTTATTATATTCATTAAAATATCAAAGTGTTAACAAAGAAATAAATTCATACTTTTAGTCTAGACAAGTTTGAAAACACCTATAAGAATTGTCATGAGTAGAAGAGTGAAAGTACAAGGAACCACCCAAGGATGTGAAGTGTAAAGGTGAAAATAGGGTCTCCCACTTGTTTTATAAAATTTAATTATGTTTGCATTGAATTATTTTATTAATTTGATACAAGAAAGATCCCAATGGTTTAACTAGACCTATGAGGCCAAAACAAGTAGTTATAGGCCTGTACATGGAAATGAGAGACCATAACATCGTTAGATAGTGTTTTAAAGAACATAATTATTAGGATGATAAGTGAAAACATACCATAAAAGGTCATGAAGTTTTTGGACTTAGGCCAGTATGAGAAAACTCAATTTGTAGGCCTCTGGGGCTAAACTGGACTAGAAGCCTACAAACCCTAAGTAGAGGAGTGAGGGGTATGAAGACACTTGGAGGAGTGGAAAAGGAAAAAGACAATGGGAAAATTTTTATTGGGTTTTTATAGACCCTTATAAATTTTTATAAGTCTAACCAAACACATTTTATTCCTTTGCACCTTATTTCTCTCCATCAACCTCCTAGAAGGCAAGGTTTTGAGCTTGAAAGCAACTTTCTCCACATTGGAACTATATGGAGAAGATACATGGGATAATTATTACATATATAATGTTTAAGGGGTTTTTTTAATCAAAATTATTGGAGTTTGTTTTTAAATTCAATCCCTTAGGACTATAAACAATCATTAAAATTTCAAGCCACTCAAAACCTACATAAACTAGTCGAATGACCCAATGGAGAAAAAAATGGAGTTGCATAAAAATTCATTAAAATGGTTTGGTAAACACCTGTAACTTATGATTCACTCTAAATAAGTCTTGTTCATGGTAATGGTTGTATGGACACCTATATGAATTTATTAGAAACTATACTTTTGCAAGGTTTTGGGTAGAAAATAGGGTTCTAAGCATGTTGAAATTTTGAAAATAATTAATGAGGGTAGTGTGAATCATTTTTCACATTATAAAATAAAAAAATGCTCTCAATTCATCTTTGAAAGGTTCCTATAGGTCTGTACTAAAAAGCCAATCTAAAAAGTCTAGTAAAAAGTGACATAGTCACCTAGAAGGGCAAAGTTACAGGTATGTATTGTTGAAAAGGTATAATTCATGATGTAATATTATTATTCAGACTTGAGACACAATAAATTATCCATAAATCAAGGTTATATGTGAGTTTAATTTTCATCCAAATAGTTAACATCAAGCCACTAGGCCTAATTGCCTAATACACCTATTTTGGCAATAAGAGAAGATGTTTTATTGGAATGGAGGGATAGAACACCCTTTTAAATGATAAATTGAATAAAACATGCACACTTAATGGCCATTATGAAGCATTAGGTAGTTTTTTCCTAGTCAACATGCACAAGGAGAAGGACATATTACTTAATGCTTCATGGAGGCCTAATTAAACCACTTTTTGGCCTTTATAACTATCATGAGATAAGAAAATTGACCAAGTTGGCATGAAAATTCCTTGGATGAGGTCAAACAAGACTAAATTAGCCTCCACCACTCCATCTCTATGCCGTACTCATTAAAAGACATCAACTAATCAAGGCAACACATGGAGAGATCATGGGGTTGTTGAGGCTACTTATAATTAATATCTAAAGTGAATGATGACCATTATGACCTATTATCCACAATTCCACACCAATATTATTCTTTTATTTCTTTATCATGTCCTATAAAATGAGGCTTAAAGGCCATTATAAGAATCCCTCCACTGTGTATGAGGAAACTTTACCTAAGTTTGTATCTTGTAAATCTTTTGAATCAATAAAGAAGGACTATTTCAAATTTCCTTACTATCTTAGTGTGTTATGTGATAGTTTATTTGCATAAGTGGTGAATTTTCATTCTCTTTTGCATGTCATTATCCTCACCTAATTTATATGGAGGTCATGTAATCTATAAATTATTGGTGATTATGTTTTGAACTATAACTTGGTTAATAGTGCCTTAAAATAGACCTTTGATCCATCACCTTCAATTTTAAATAATCTATATAGCCTTCATATGAAGTATTAATTTCTAGAATCCCTTTGGAAAGCTTGTTTTAGTCATTAGTCCTTGTTTGGTTTAAAAAGTGTTGATTAAGGATCAATTAGAGTGGATAAGACATTATGGTGCATAACCTACCTTTATATTAGGTTTTCTTTCATGTTTCTTTCTCCCTTTTCTTCCCAATAAGTTATTAGGCTTAGTGATTTGATCTTAATTGAGGCACCAGGGGAGTTAGCCCCAAAACTAGAGGTATAGTCCATCCATAGGTCACCCATAACCTTTGGAATAATCTCATACTACCCAAAAATTGGAAAGGTATAACCAATCCTCTCTTAAGGGTGAAATTTGGTGAGTTAATAGTTCTGACATGCCTAGTGGGACTAAATTCAAGAAGCTTGGAGCACATTCCATCATCATTAAATGACCTAAAGTAGTTGTAAGCATTAAATAAGTACACCAACACTCAAATTTCATCCCAAGGGTCATCATAAGGTCTTCACTCAAGGGTAATAACAATTATTATTGATGGTTCACTTTTATTTTCATTTATTTCATGATGCTTAATGGCTAGTTATGGAGGTAATCTTTATCCTAAATTTCCTTATCACCCCTATATCCACCCATACCAACCTCACTATGAATATTATAAACCCTATAATGAGTCTTACTAATAATATGATGGCCCATACTAGCCTTAAGGTACCCCCTATTAGTATCCTTGGTAGCTCCTTATCAAGAGTACTATCCCTCCTTTCCTCCCCAACTAGTCTTTTAAGCTACACATAGTTTCTCTACTGAGATGGAGGAGTTGAATAGAATGAATCAAATAATTTTTAATTAGATATTATCCTTGAAGGAGAAATAATCTCCATGAAACCAATCTTATGAGTTTTCACCTCTTATTTCCCCATGCCAATATCCTTATACTATTACTCCCATGCTAGACCTAGACTAGGAAGAGAGGAAGGTTGTAAAATTTATAACAAGGAGTTTCCCAAGATTTCAAAACCCTTCATCCCTTCCTCAAGCTCAATTTGTATATGAATGCATATAAATAAAAGGAGAGAAGGAAGTTGTGGTGTCCAAGCCTAGGAAGTTCCCAAGTTTTCAAACTACTTACCCTCCAAAATCATTCAAGAACATCCCATAGATCCTTATGTCCCTACTCCACCAACTAGCCATTATTTCCCTCATATAGAACCCTTATTTTAGGGAAGACCTATGGTTTGGAGGGTAGATAATAAAAATCAAAATGAATAGGAGTTAATAGAGTCTAGCTCAATAAAAATTTCTAGTGTTTCAAGTTCTCCATCAACCCTTCATACTATAGTTATTCATGTGAACCAAGATGCACTTACATTTGACAAAGAAATAAAGGAGTGGAAAAGGAATATGGTAGTGTCTTAAATTGATTGATTTTATACATCCCTTCAAAAACATCAATATTAACCTGATACACCTAAGGACCCAAGTTTGAAAATCTAGTTGCATTGAAGGCAAAATTAAAGCATTCAAATGTGAGAGGGAATTTGATGAGTAACATTGACGAGGTGATAGTCCTCAAAGAACTTGACTATGATGAAAATATAAGTGAATTATAAGAACACCTTAAAAATGATAATTTAGTCACTTATGATAAGGATACCAATATTGGTACTCCTACTCACCCCATTAGATCATATTTTGATCATAAAAGGAAGTTTGATGATCTGGATCAGTCATAATTGCATGACCTTGAGGTGGATGATAGACAAGAAAATTCTCCTTTAAGAGATAGCCATGAAGACAAACCTCATGAACAAATTTTTGAATATAAGAAAAATTTATATGATCAATTTTTAATAGAACATGAGCCTTGTCATGACCTTTGTGGAGAATTACAGGCACTTAATCAACATGATTCCCCATAAGGAGATGGTTAGAGTGGCAGTGAGATCCATGCCTTTTTGAATGATTATGAAGAGATTAAATTTTGGGAAGACTTAGATAATTTTTTTCATGTCTAAATGGTACATCTCCACCTCATGAAGATAATACTAAAGTTTACAACTTGGACAATGAACATAGAAAAGAGCTTAAGGAGGGTCCTAATGAGAACACTATAGTATCTAGTCTTACTAAGTCTCAAGAGTAGATCAAAGGTTTTAATGACATAAGGAAATCTTAATTGAAAATGGTAATAGATATTAAAGTTCTTGATAAAAAAATACCCAAAGAAAAATAAGATAAAATTATTGAGGAAGAGTGCAAGGTTCAGTTTCAAAGTCCACCAAGATATGATGACTATGGTACCTTCCAAAATGAGCAAAAGATTATCCTTGAAAAACCAATGTAAACATAGATTGGGTTTGTAATGAAAGATGTATTATTGGAATATGAACCTTATCATAGGATTTAAATATAATTCCTAATTATACATAACCATTTGGAGATAGAAGCTGGTCAATATGATGGAGTTATAAAACATAGTGGTTTACTTCAAGTGGACATGTCTAACTAAGGGGAGTCTACTGATGGGGAAAATATAGTGTTGTTTTCACCAAGAAACCAGATTTGGGATGAAAATGAATTTATATTTGGTTCACATAGCCAACCCATACACAAGGTAATGAAGCAAGAAGGTATGGTTGTTTCCCAAGGAGTCTAATAATACATCAACATCTTAGTACATGAGTGGAGGTTCTCACTCTATAAGAAATACATCATTACACTCCACTAAGAATATGGAAATAAAACATCATATTAACATGATGATCCAAGAAATTTCCTATTTCATCTAAGAGGATGAAGTATTTTTTAGGTTAGTTTTATATAGTCAATTGTTTTCTTGTTTTCTTGGTTTCCAATAAGTGTTATCAGCACAAGTGTCTTATCTTATTACTTTCTTAGGTGTCTAGGTGTTGTTTACTTTTGGTGACGTTATGCATGGTTTTTATCTTATTATTTTAAGGTTTGTTAAGGTACTATTGATATTATCAATCCAAATAGATATAACATCTTAGTTTGAGTTATGACTATCAAAAGAGAGATAGTTGGTTCTCTTGACCAACAGGCTAGTCAACCCTTGTGAGTCACCAAAGATGTTGATAATTTAGCCTCCCAAGATAAATTTCAAACCTTAAAATTAAAAAATTTACCTATCACTTGATCTAAGCTTATGTATGTTCATCATATGCCTTGTAGGGTACTCAAAATAGACTTTATAAGTTTTTGTTAGCATTGTTTAAGGTTATTTTGATAATATTAAGGTTAATGTCATTTTGATCTTATAGTTATATAGTCATCTCTAGCATGGTAAAATAGGTAAAAATGGGATTAAGTGGTATATGGGGAATTTTTGAGATATGTCATGTGGTGTCCAAGTCATATTACTCCCCCTCTATTCCATACCATTCCTAGAAAGGTGGCAAATCAACTTTATGATATTGCATTCCACTCTTAAGGTGCTTTATTGCCCATTTTATAATGTCTAAAGGAGGTTTTGTGAAAAAAATACAAGTTTAAAACATAAAAAATAGATGGAAACATCACTACATGTCTATACAAACATTTCCAAACTTTAGTGGTATCTAAAATATCATCTCCATCAGTCTTTAGGTAGATTAGATAGTTTTCATCATAGAAAGAGAAATGTTTTAGCTGATCCATACATGTGTATTAGATAAAAATCATGTTTATAAATAAAAATGGATTAATTTATGCCTCTTAGTCCTATATCCATTATTTGGAGGGATTTAAAAGTCGAAATAAGTCAAAAAATGATCCCCTTTCTCCATTGATCTCTTTAGCAACTCAGAGAAGCCACTTAGGTTTGTGAGTGGTATGCATAGGATATAGAAGGTTAGGACCTCAGATTTTTTTTATAGGATGGGAAAATATATGGATTCCATTTTATGACATTATTTCTCATCTTACTTCCCCTCTTTTTATTAATAATCACTAAAAATTTGAAGGGCTCATAGTGTCTTATCCATCTAGATAGGGTTTTGGTTTGCTTCATATTCTATGTTTATGATCATGTTTAAAGATGAATGAAAGGTTGGTTTAATTATAATGGGTATAAAAAAACATTAAAAACCATTAAAAATACCTGATTCACATGTGTGACCCATTAGGAGACATGAAATTTTTAGTTTAGGCAATCTACAATTGACAATAGTATGTTTCTTGAAACTTCAAGGTTTCCAATAGATGTAAAGTGTTAGTAAGATATAGAAAATGTTCAAAAACCCAATTTAGGATCTAAAATAATGTATTTTTATTTATTACATGGAACAAAAAACTACAAAGTAGTGATCTCTATAGTTTTTACATGTAGTCAAATAGTTTGAAGAAACCATTAAAAAAATAACCCTGTTCAAGCCTCATAAAAGGTATTGACATTGATCAAGGAAGGTTTATGGGAGTATATCACATTAAAATAATATACGAGTAATATCTCAAATAGGTTTTTAACACCAACCAATCATGGAGTCATAGTATCTCATCTCTAGGTCAACAAGAAAACTAGTGAACCTACCCTGCAAGTCTACAGACCTCTAGATCACCTTCGGTACCAAAAGGATAGTTGAATAAAGTAAAAATATATTTTAGAATCTAAATTTATTTAAATTTTTATGATTTAATATAACCAAATTAATTTCAATGAACATCTCAAGTGTAGTCTAATTTGCACTTTAAATGAATGTATGGACTTAGTTGAATTGCGAAAGGTTCAAAATCTTTCAGTCAATGTTATAATGATTATAACATTGATTAAGATGATAGGTTATTATCCAATATTTATTGGATTGGATAACAATATTAATAAAACTATAATATATCATGGTAAAATAATGAACAACACCATCAAATCACCCCAAAAGGACAAGCTTAATTAAGACTTTGATGCAAATAGGGTTGTGTTGACAAATTAAGGAAATTCTAATGGAGTGATGAGTTTACGAGTAAAAAAATATTTTGGAGAGAGATAATTATATGCATTTATGACCATGTGATTCCTTCTTATAATCAAGTGAAAAAAATGGTACTGATCCCTAGCCACTCATAGTCAGAAAACTCAAGGTTATCATTTATAGGCCTGACTATAGAAGGATGGGAAATTTGGGTAAAAGAATTATATTTTAGTGTGAATTCAAGGTGAGAAGAGTGAATTGAGAATTTTAAACAAAATTTAAAGGAATATAATTGTTTATAATTGGATATATTTTCCATTAAGAAGGAAATCTTACCTCTCACACAACACAATCAAGGGACCCAACTAGTCACCTACAAGTTTATAAGTGAAATGAGGAAAAGAGATGCAACTTGTACTAAAATAAGTACTTTGATGTTAAATAGAGATGTTATAAACCATGATATAGGTTTTAATGATGATAATACCCTTATATTCTAATAAAATGACACTTACCTTCTCACATAGTTAGAAACATAGAAACTACTGCCTACAACCAAGGTTATGGGAAAATAAAAGTGTAAAGAGCTATGCATGGATGTGAGGTGGATGAATGAGATAGGGTTATATAATATTTAATTAAATGTTTTAAAATATATTATTTTTAAGTGTCTTAGTCCATTGATGTATAAGAGAACCTAATGACCCAATTAGGCCTATTAGGCCTAAACAAGCAGATAGGCAGAGTAAGGGATAAGTGTTGAACCCTAAATAGAGGTGAAATGGAAGATTAAAAATAGGGTATCTGAATTTTATTATAAATTATACAATTTTTTTAATTTAATTATTTATTCCTTAGGGTTAATGAGAGCCTAATGGCCTAATTAGGCCCATTAGGCCTAAATTGACATGTATAGACCTAGACATAGAATCTGAGGGCATTTTCATGTTTAGGAGATACTATGAGCTTGGAAAAGTTTGAAATTACCTATTAATATATTGGTGTATTATTAATCATGTTATTATATTCATAAAAATCTCAAAGTGTTAACAAATAAATAAATTAATACTCATAGCCTAGGTAGGTCTAAGACGAACTACAAGCAAGGTCATAAGTACAAGAGTGAAAGTATAAGAACCACACAAGGAGGTGAAGTATAAAGGTGAAAATATGGTATCCCACTTGTTTTATAAATTTTCACTATGTTTCCATTGAATTATTTTAGTCCTTTGAGACAATAAAGAACCCAATGGCTTAACTAGACATACTAGGCCTCAACAGGCAGTTATAGGCCTACACATGGAAATGAGAGATAATATCATGGTTGGAGAGTGTTATAAAGACTATAATGATCAATAATATATTTTAAAAAATCCAATATAAGGTCTTGAATTTTTGGGACTTAGGCTAATAGTAAAAAACTCAAATTATAGGCCTCAATGACCAAACTAGCCTAGAAGCCTAAAAACCCTAGGCAAAGGAGTGAAGGGTTGTAGACACTTGAAGGATTGGATAAGTAAAAAACAATGTAAACATGTTTGTTGGGTTATAAAATACCCATAGGTGGTGTTATAAGTCTAACCAAACACGTTTTACTCCTTTGCACCTCATTTCTCTCCATCAACTTCCCAAAATGCAAGGTTTTGAGCCAAAGAGCAACTTTCTCTACATTGGAACTATATAGAGAAGATGAATGGGGAACTTATTATATTGTGAAGGTAAAAATGGGGTTTTTACTAAAAATAATTTTCATCTATTTTGGATTTCAAGAACTTATGGCTATAAACAATCATTAAGAGTTTAGGCCACTCAAAATTTACCTAAACCAGTCCAATGACCTGATGGAGAAAAAATGGAAGGAGATGCATCCAAATGATTTTAAAAATATTTTTAAACACTTGTAAATAATTATTCACTCTAAGGAGGTATTTTTCATAGTAGTGGTTGTATATACACCTATACATATTCATCATAGACTAAAATTTTATAGGGTTTTGGGTAGAAAATAGGGTTCTAAGCATGTTAAACTATTAAAAATAATTAATGAGGGTATTTTGAAGCATGATTAATCTTATAATATAAAAAAATTATCTCATTTCATCTTGGAAAGGCTCCTATAGTTCTACAATAAAAATTTAGTCTAGAAAGGCTAGTAAAAGGTGATCTACTCACCTAGATGGGTAAATTTATAGGTGTGTACTATTGAAAAGGTATAATTCATGATGTAATATGATTATTAATATCTAATAAACTCTCAATTATCCATAATTAAAGGATCTATGTGAGTTTAATGGTCATCTAAATAGTCAACATCAAGTCACTAGGCCTAGTTTCCTAGTAGGCCTATTTTGGAAATATAAGAATATGTTTTATTGGAATAGAGGGATGATAGGTGAGTAAATTGAGGGAAATTAATATAATTTCAAGTGATACATTTAATAAAACATGCACACCTCATGGATATTATGGAGGATTAGGCTATGTTGGCCTAGCCAACATGTATAAGGGGAAGGATAGGCTACTTGATACTTCATGGAAGCCTAAGTGGAACCCTATTTTGCCTTTGTAACTATCATGAGATAATATATTTGACCAATTTGGAATTTAAATTAACTAGATGAGGCCAAATAAGACTTAATTAGCCACAACTACTCCATATCTATGTGATACTCTCATTGAAGGGCATCAACTAGTCAAGGTAACACATGGAGAGATCATGGGGCTGTTGAGGCTATTTATAACTACTGTCTAAATTAAATGATGACCATTATGACCCATCATCTACACTTAAATTAAAATATTCTTATTTTATCTCTTGACCATGTCCTATAAAATGAGGCTTAGAGGCCATTGAAAGGATCCCTCAATTAGGTATGATGAAACTCTACCGTCTTACAAAACTTTTGAATCAATAAAGAAGGGATGTTTAAAATTTCCTTACTTTATTAGTGTGTTATTTGATTGTTGATTTTTATAAGTTATGATGTTTCATTCTCCTTTCCATGTCATTGTCCTCACCTAGTTGTTATGATGTTATTCTATATAGGTCATGTGATGTGTTAAAATTTCGTGACTATGTTTTGAAGTGTAACTTAGTTGATAGTGCCTTAAAATATACCTATTATCCATCACCTTAAAGTTAAAAAAATATAAATAGACTTCATATAAATTAATACTACCTAGGATCCCCTTAGAAATCTTATTTTAGTCACTAGTCCTTGCTTTGTTCACCAATTATTGATTAAGGATTAGTTAGAGTGGAGAAGACATTATGGTGCATCACCTATATTAATATTAGGTTTCCTTTCATGTTTATCTCTCCCTTTTCACCCCAATAAGTTAGTAGACTTAGTGATTTGAGCTTAATTGATGAACTAGGGGAGCTATCCCAAAACCTAGAGGTTTAGTCCATCCATAGGTTACCCACAACCTTTAGACTAATCCCATGTTACCCCAAACTTGTAAAGGTTTGAAAAATCCTCTCTTAAGGGTGTAATTTGGTGATTTAACCATTATATCATTGTAAATCAACATACACTTCACACAATAACCTAAAAATGGAGGAAAATAGCTTCTTATTTCTTCAAGAGGTATAGTACAAAATTTTGATAACCTTTCAACATAGACAAATCAAAAATGAGAAATGATAGTGATAGAAAATAAAGTAAAAATAAAAAGAATATGGAGGGGAGATAAAGCAACCCCAAAATAGGGATGACTAACTTTGTCTTCAAACCCTCCAAATCACTATGTAGTGTTTCCTATATTCTCTCTTCTCACTCTTTCCAAAATTGGCATAGGGGTAAATTATCAATTGTTGGATAAAATTTAAAAAGTCTTAGGAATTTATTGGAGGAGTTTAACCACATTAAAAATGCCTAAATCCTTGCTTGCATACCCTATATACTAGCTTACATATCCTTCTTGAAAAATAAGTCACATCCTTAAAAATAGGTCTTCAAGTCTTCATTACTCCCTCCATTAAAACCTTCTCATTATCCATTTATGAGGTGTCTCCACTTTACCTAGGATATTATAAGGATCCAAGAAGTATGTTTGACCTTTTCTACTTATTAGGCATAGGAGGGAAAGAAGGTCTTGTTAGGACTACTAGAGACTCTTTCAACCATTTGAATATTATTTGAAATTGAAATTGAATTTTTATTTTCCTAAAAATGGTGTGGATTATAGAATTAACCTTTAAAAAATTATTTGAATAACTTATATGCCTTGAATTGGTTGATTGTTCACTTGAACTCCTTAAACAATATCACATAAGAGAGAGAAAACTTGGTTTTGCTTTGAAGAAAGAAATATTCCTCCATTTATGGATTCTAAACATCATTTTAGACCTAAAAAAAGGAAACTGGAACCATAAAATAGTCCAAAAGATGTGATTTTGCACTAAAACTTTACTTTTCAACCCATTCCTTGTATCCCTCAAAACAAGTAAACCTACTTGTGTAGAAGAATGTAAGGACTATACTAGATAACTAAGCACATATTTGAGGACCCAATATCCTATTACAACTCCATGATATGTTTTAGAATCCAAATCTGAGTGGAAGTATTTTGTATCTCACTTTCTCTCTCCAATTAGGCCTAATTAGAACTTCTAGGCCTAAAAATAGATATTTGGCCCAAATGGACTCCCACAAATGTGAAACCTCCCAAAAGTGTTTTATTAAATTTATCTAACCTAATACCATTTTTATGTCAAATTTCAAGTTTTGAGGCCTTATGTAGTTGGACAAACCAAGAAATGGCTACTAGCAAGCCTAGGTGTTTGAGCATGCTTGAGAAGTAGTTTGAGTGTGTTTTCATAAAACCTATTGGTTATGAGACTTAGAAATGACTTGTTGAGACTTGTAACACATTTAGATAACTCATTACTTGATAATGGGGTCTCTTATTAAGAATTACATTTCCTCCATTGGGTTAGTTCTAAGTTTTAATAAGGGTTTAGAGAGGTATACAGTATTATCAATGATTCACAAAGGATAGGGGTCCATTTCAAAAACCAATGATAATATATTATATCCAAGGGACCTATCTAACACCTATAATGGACATCTATCACCATGAAAATTATCGAAGAAGTTCTGAGCAAAAAATTGACCTACTCAAGCTCTTAGAAGGTGAAAAAGGGTTTTTTTAAGTGCTCAACCTTCTTAGAAATAATTCATATATATGTGAGAATTAAAGACTAAACAAGTACCAGATGATCGAATTAGGAGGAACCTATTGTAAAATATAGTAAAATCTTTCCACTGTACAACTCCTTAGTGAAGATATGAGCTCTAAAACTAGTTTCTTGGGAAGGATGAACTATGTGAGAAGTCTGAGAAAAGTCTTTTTGGATCTTAAGACATTAGGACACGTTCTAATGGAAAATAAGGCTCTCAACCAGTCTTCAGTGATCCATGAAATATTACACATTCCTCTATAATCACTTACCTTCTAGAAGGTTTGAAACCTTAACTCTTCACAACTTCAAGGTTTATAAGCACGTTGATTTTATTGGCCCTAGAGGTATATTCCTTGAGCCTATCTCCTTTTACACTAAATCAAAAATTTATTGAAATATTTTTCAAGGTAAACTACATACTTTTTTACCACTGAACATCAAATTCTAGTGAGTAATATTTTTCTCTTTTCCTTTTGTTCTAAAGTAAACCTGTAAGTCCTTAATGGATTATATTTCTTGACCGAGTTAATTTGGGCCTGAGCATATTTTGATCAAGTCTAACTTTATTAGTGTTTTGAATGGGCATAATTAACTTAAACCTAATTATTAGAGCTACTTAAACTCTCTAACACTTATTACCATCGCAAATGTGGCCTTTCTCCACATTTTTTTATACTTTGTAGGTGGATATACATGTATTAGGACTCTTGATATGAACATGGTTATAGACCTTATTCAAGCATTATTGAGCACTAAGATGAATTTTATTATTGTTATAAAGTCCCTCATGGTCTTTTATGGTCTTTCTTTATCCCTTTTAGCTACTCAATTATCACTATAATTACATCCTTCTTCAAAAATATCCAAGAAATGACTTAGATGGTAGCTTGGATTCATGCATGGTGAGTTCTTAGAATATGTTATTTTGAGTTATTAAAAACCCCCATAGTTTCTTAATAAGTATTACACTTAACTCCCACCCCCTCTACCTTGATAGGACCTCTATCCAACATTAACACCTATATTTCTCTTATTTGGGCATGAGACATACTTGTTGCTCTTAATTAGGATTTAAATGCCTCTTCAACTAGAATAAACTATTCCCCATTACTCTCAACATCATTTTAAAGTCATGCCAAATATTTAAAGGACATATAAACATTATTTTCCCATTAGTTTCTATTATTCATCTATCACCATCATCTTAACAAATCTGTAGGTGTCATCAATCTTTACTTGGCTATAGGACTAAATAGGTGAATCATCTCACTTGTCTTAATCTTGATGATATTGGTAAGGTTTCAAATCTTAATCATATTCTCCTTAGACTCTATGACCTATTAAATAATCTTGCATTTATATTAACTAACTTGCCTATAGGTGATTATAGTTTTTAATGTGACTATTGATTGTATGATTGATGGAGGCATTAAAACACACTTCCTCATAGTATTAAATTATTCAAGTGTGAAGAGTCATTATAAAAACATTACAATTCCCTCATTATTTATCCTTGAATCAAAATACATCTTCCCTTAGACTCCTTTTCCTCACATGAAACAACCATCCTCTCTAAACAAGGCAAGCACATCAATTAACATGACTAGACAAAGTTTCATGGCTAGATGACTATAGGTGTTAGTACTTAAGATGAAAATTATATGAAAACTAAACTTGTTATTAATTAGGCCTATAGGATATTTTATTCATGACCTCATACATCTTTTACTCACATTAGCTCTCAAATTAGGCACACATTTACTCCCATTATTCTAATAGTCTTGACAGTAACATCATTACCTATAGTATGATTATAGGTGATCATTTGAGCTTCTTAGACTTTATACAGATAGAGAGAAGAGTAATAAGGTTGAAACACACGATAAATGTATATCAAAAACTCTTATTGATCAAAATTAATCTTGCATGCTCAAAAAAATGTCAACTTGATACTCAAAGGCATTGATAAGTATGGAAATCAAAATGTTCTTTTACCTTAAAAGATGTCAAATAACCTTAAACTCTGATAAGAGTTGTCTCAAAATATTATTTTATGATTTTACTTTATTCATTGGTAGCATCCTAAACTATGAGTTCAAGTGTGTTAAAACTATATACACCATAAATTGGCTAAGCAACCACACATATCATGTATTGTCATAGTCCTTTCATAAGAGAATCCAACTGGAGAATATGAGCCTTTTTCACATTAGCCATGTCTTTTATTTTTACTCATCCTAGTCTTATCTCTTGCTCTTGTCACCTTTTTTCTTATTCTCAATCATCTATAACCTTCTAGATAGTCATTCTAGCTTAGCTAGACTATATTACCTATGCTAATTCCATCCCCATAAGTCTTGAGCCTATAGGATAGAAGTACTAAGATTGGACTATAGCATTGGACCCTAGGGTGTCCATTTCCAATGCTCCTATCCAAAGGTATTTTAAACTCCAACAGTCAGTTTCCCTCACTTAATGAGTCCCAATCCTTTCTTAGCTTCATCCTTAAGTTTTCATAATGTTATCTAAATGTGAATAAATCTCCCAAATTCAAAATAAAGAGTCTCTTATATAAAGGACTGCACAAGGCATTTTATATCTACAACTTACTACTTTGACACAATACATAATTAAAAATTAATCAATAATATAGCTCAACATTATGTATCACACATAAACTTGCATGTTTGATCAAAGAAGGGATTAGTTGAAGGTTAATTCTTACATTCCCTGAGGGAGAACAAAATTTGATTTGAGACCCTAGTTTGAGAGTTAATGTAGGCAACGATCAGGACAATAGGGGTTTTAGATCATGTAATCATATTTTCCTTAACCCAATTTTTCCCCTTAAGATTTTGATGTATTTATTATTTTTTGTGTGTAGATAGACCCAAGGTTTTGAGATTTAAATGGATATATAATGATCTCTATTGACATTTAGCCTCTAAAATTTCATATAGAGTCTCAAACAAAGACAATAGACAAAACCTAAAAAACTTAGGTCTTTGGGATAATAGTGGAAAAAAAGGACTATAGCACTAGACCCTAGGATGTATTAAAAATTAAATCTAGATCTAGGTTCTTGACATCTTCCCAATCTTGTGTAGTAGATTTCAACCCGAATCATTCATTTCAAGTTTTTTATAGATAAGTTTATTTCTTTCTATATGCAATTAATTTGATCAAAACCTATATTTTATTATATTTTATTTTATTTTTCCCCTTACTCTAGAACCTTTATTATTTATGAACTAGACCTTGGTTTCCAAAAAATAATAAAACATTTGGTGAACCTGACTTGACTTCGAACAAATTTAAAACCCTAGGTAAACTTAAGGTTTTTCCTTCAATTTTTTTGCAAAAATTTAATTTTGAAATTTTGATTTTTTTATAAATTTTTGTTCATTTATCTCATTCAAATATTTTTTTAGAATTTAAGTTATTTCAATAATTTTCAAAAATTCTAAAACCCTAACCAAAAACCCTAGATTTCCAAACTAGGTCCTCAAACCCTAAGCCTCCCTCACAATTTTTAGAGAAATATTTTAGAATTTTTGTAAATTATTTGGAGTGTCAAATATATTTTCAAACTCTCCATATTAATAGTTATTTTTTGAAAAAATTAAATTTCTAATTTCTAATTTTTGTATAAATTTTTGTGCATTTATCTTATTCAAATTTATTTTATAATTTCAATTATAGAAATAATTTTCAAAAATTCTAAAACCTCAATCCAAAACTATATATAACTAAACTAGGTCCTAAAACCTCAAGCCTTGTAATTTTTATAAAAATATTTTAGAATTTTTGAAAAATGTTTTGATTGTCAAAATTATTTTCAAAATCTCTATGTTAGTAGTTATTTTTTCATTCATTTGCTTAATAATACCTTTTCACATTCTCTTTGGTGAAAGAAATAAAATGGCCACTAAGGCACTTCTTCCCTCTCATCCCATAGATCAATTTCTAAAATTTTCTCATAATTATGATAATAAATGGACAAATTTAGAAAATTACACGTTAGCTAAAAATGTGGTTAATGATCTCATTTACAATGAAGATAATTACTATTATTTTAATGAGGAATATGATGATACATGTGAAAGTGATAGTGAAGAAAAATTAGATGCATCTTCTTCTCTCAAACCTATCTCTTTTATTCCTTCTTCTAAAGAAAATAATTTTGACAAATGGGAAAGGTACTTTTCAACTCATTCTCCTATGCACAATGCACCAAATGAACAAAATATTCATGCACTTATAAGTGAACCTCTTATTGGTTATAATTTGCTTCCATGTGAACCTAATCTCTCTCTCTTCTTCTACTTATATTTTCAAAATACAATAATATAAACATAATAGAATCAAATTTCCAATGCATAATTAAAATGATACATCTCATGATCTCAACTCTACTTTATCAAAATAATGTATAAATAACTCTCTTACTTTTACTTCTCATATTGTAAATGAAAATACTTCATACACTCCATCCACTGATAACATAGATGCACATAATATTCCAAATTAACATGATAATTTACTGCATATTAGAAAAGAATTAAATTCTTCTCTTACACCTATCCCTCATGACAATAGAAGTTATAATGAGTATGATAGTGAACATGAAAATGAATATGAAAATGAGAGTGGCTATAAACAATATTTCATCTATGATAATGCATGGAATAATGATAATTCTTATGTATATAGTGAATAAGAAAATGCATCTCATGTTTCTAACTGTTCTCTCACTCTTCCTCTCAAACATAATTCACTACCAAATGTTGTTTCTATTCATATGCATAATTCTATTTCAAATAATGCATATGTTAATGATAACATCACATCCTCTACTCAATTATAATTTAATTCACTAAAACATAAAGATACTAATGAATCTCCCAAGCCACCCTCTACTCCAGTAGCACCTATTTCTCACTCTTCACCTAAAGAGAATGGTAGCCCACATCCCTCTACCAAGTTCTAAGTTACCATTCATCCAAAGGTTTAAGTGAGAATGCCCCCTCTCTATGATCTAATTTCTAAATGTAGCATTCCCATCGCTAAAATTAACGATCAAATTCAATGATTAGATGAACCACTTCAAGATGCTCATATACCATCCTAGGAGATTATTTATTTGATGAATGTAGTAGGCAAATTAAAACACAAAGTACATCTCCTTACCTTGGAAAATAATACACATGGATGCCAATGATTTACATGGTAACCCTCTTTTGAATACATTCATAAAATCTTCATTGCCAAAGAATTTCTAGATACCATCATTACCTCACTTTGATGGAACCAGAGATCCATTCATACACCTTCAAGCCTTTTGGAAGGCTTTTCCATATCATGTGAGTCCTTTTATTCTACTCAAGTTGTTCTAATAGACATTAATAGGAGAAGTACATAGTTGGTTCTTTCATCTACTCCCCATTGGTTCCTTTTACACATATGATGACCTAGAGGAGGCATTTATCAGATATTACATAGCAAAAATGGGCCCTCATGTTACATATGAGAATATTGCCACATTACATCAAAATACTTCAAAGTTAGTTAATAATTATATCTTATGATTCAAGACTCACATGTTAAAATTGATCTATAAACTAGTAAATTTAGAAATTCAGCATATCTTTATTAAGGGGCTTCATCAACCTCTCCTTGAGCATCTATTATATTTGGTAGATTCATTTTTTAGGCACTTATACAATTATATCCTTGGAAAATAAATTAGAATTGATTGAGGTAGATTTAGTTAATCACATTACTCTATATTTCACAATAGTACCTCCATCTACAACTCCTAGCACTCAACATCCACCATGTCCTAAATATAATTAGAGACCTCAACTTAAAAAACATCTAGTTAAGAATAAAGAGCCAGTTTCTAGAGCACAACCTATAATATGCACTATAGAGAATAACATTAAGGCACCATTATAGTTTGATTCAGAGTAGGATAGCCCATGTGTCATATTATCAACACTACTAGATAGAAGGTTAATCACATTACCTTATACTCATCAACAAGATCCACATATCTTACATTGACAACCACATCAACCCTTTTATAACTATCATCATATCCATGAACATAGAGATAGTGATTGTTATGGACTCAAAGATTGCATTAATAGATGTGTTATAATGGCATCATAACATCACACAGGGGGTACCAAAATATCCTTCATCATGGATTCCTAAACCTCATTCCTCCATGGCTGAGTCATCCTAGGACATTACTTCACTAAAATCATTAGTTACTCATCATGAGAGTACTACATCTTCTAAGATAGAGCCTCATAGGAGATCTCCTATTCCACCTATGTAAAAGGTCTAGAAACTAGTACAATGAGAATAAATTATATATAACACTATATTCTAAGGAGTACATAGTGTAGTTCTATATACATATCCAACACAGTTACAAGCATCAAAACAAAGAACTACTCTAGAACGACATTCACTACAGTCAAGCTTTCTAGGTCTTATCTCATGTATCAACTTGCTATGGTTAATATTAAATGAACCCACATCATAGAGTATTACTCTAGAGAGATATTCACTATGGCCAAGCTTTTTAGGACCCATTTCATGGAGTAACTCACTATGATTGAGATTAGATGAGCCATTGTCATAGGTTTTAACTCCATCTCATTCTATCATTTAGTCATATGCATCATAATAGAGGCCATAGGGTATTATTTCATGCAGTAATCCACTATGATTATAGATATATGAGCCTTCTTCATAACACATAGCTTTAGTTATACATCCAGTAAGGTTACATTTGGTAGAGTCTCCATGCATAGCTACATTTAGTGCATAATAGATACTATTAGATAAAATGTATGTTCTTACATAACATGAGTAGTATGGGCACTTGTTCAGTTGGCCATCATGGTTTAGATAGTGATACCACACACATTCATATTGGTATTAGTTCATAGCTTCACTTCATAGGGTAATGATGGAGCCAAAGGGCTAGATATTTTATTCTTGAGACACCTACTTAGAGGGTTTGGACACATAATCCAAACATCAATTAACACACATATGATTATATAGCTTCACTTAATAGGGAAATGATGGAATCAAAGGACCAACCTTTATGTTCTTGAGCCAATCTTGGGGAATTATGCATAAAATGTTATCTTACATCCCCTCTTACTAACAATTAACATTATTAGTTACAAATAATCCACCCCTATTCAATCCAAATTATCTAACTCCTGACCTTACCAATATCCTATTTTTTCAAACTTAAACCAATTTACTTAATCAAAACAATTTACCAATTACAAAACCAACAAAATTTTTGCTCACATATGATTACAAATCATCACACTTGAACATATCATGAATAATAAAATCACATCCCAAATAACATTTTACCAAAACATATGCAACCTCAAAATCAATACCAAATCAAATTGTTTCTAATCAACCCTTAGCAAATTAATATACCAATATATTCCAAAAGCCATAACATAGTATGCATGAGTCAAAATCAAAAACTAGTATTCATATATATATATATATATATATATATATATATATATATATATATATATATATATATATATATATATATATATATATATATATATATAACAAAGTTTTTAGAACACATACATCACATAAAATATAATCAATCATGAATGGGCATCAAGACCTCACTCTCACTCTCAGTCTCATTCTCTCCTCTAGTACTAGTCCCATAATCCAACATAACACTCGATGACCACACACCTCTTCGAGCTCTAAAATGCCTCTTTCAGTGACTCACTCTAATATCTAACCATGATCCTTATGAAATTCAACATACCACCTCTAAATGTCTATGTTCTCATCCATAATCCTCATACTTAATGATCCAAAATCAGGTGGGGGCATCCTATTCCTATCTAGCTTAGCCCTTAGCTCATATTTCTCTCCCACTGTTCTAACATATACAACTATCACTATCATAGCTTTATCAAATAAATGAGAATGAACACCAATTATAAATGTCACTCTCTCTATCAAACTCTCCTCTACTACATCATCAAGTACATCCTATGTAAGTTCTCAAAGTGTCAACTCAATGATGGTATCCCAGTACTCATCATCTCCACTTCCTACCCCGGCTTGTGCTTCATATTGAGCACCTCCCACTCCACATGCACATAAAGTATGACACTATGTTAGATATATACTTTAAACTCAAACTCACAAGAATAAACTTATACACAATTCTAATATAATTACTACTTACATCCCATCATCTAGATTGATGTAGAATCCACATATTCAAGAACATCCCCTCCATCAACCAAATATAATGGAGCCCAACAATGCCTAGCCCACCATGTGGTATATTCCTCTATACACCCAATGTCATCTACATTAGGAATAACTATAGCCATGTCCCACATATCCAAAGGTAATGGTGTTAACTCATCCTTAGTAGGCCTTACACAAGCTCTTGCCCTTATTGGTACCCATGCACTCCTCACCCATACCCATGCTACTAAGGGAACATCATGTGGTACCCCAAACTATCTAGTCATGCATTCATTTTTAAATTTTTCATACACTCCAATCCAATGATCATGTATCCAAAAACTAACCCTCATATACCATAATTACACTCCATCCTCGACCCACCTAGGAAATATCCTATAGGGTCTCCATATGATATCATGAGCCACCAATATATCTAAAACTCATTTATAATTATCTATCCCATGAGATTGGATAGCCAATGTACTCTTTCACCAGTCCCCTAATGGCCATGGAGGTTCCCACTCCAACCTAGGTAATTCAATCAATTGCACAACTACTATGTTCTCATAAGCCTAACAATGTAATAATGTAGCTACACTCACACCACCACTTAATACCTCTTATGTAAAATTGTAAAGATCCTTGTATAGGTGGGAAAGAATAGTCTTACCCCATGAGAACATAGTGCCATATACCTCTACATTGTTCATGATCCTATGTATCCTATATGAAATCAACACTCCACTCTTATCCATAATAACAAATGATGCCAACAACATAGTCAACCGCTTCCACAAGTACAAAACACTAGAATGTACTACAACTGATAGGAGAAAATCACTCTTACTTACATAACATACCCAACATAAAGATAAATATACCAATGTCTACCAAATGCAAATAAAGATCCCAAATTTTAAATAAAAAGTCTCCTATATAAAGGACTATATAAGGCATTTTATATCTAGCACTTACTAATTTGACATAATACATAATTAAAAATTAGTCAATATATAGCTCAACATTCTGCATCACACATAGACTTGCATGATTGATCAAGGAAGGGACTAGGTGAAAGTTCATTCTTACATCTACCATGTACATTGATTATGCATGTTCCCTAGAGGAGAACTACATTTGATTTGAGACCCTAGATTGAGGTTTAATGTAAGAAATTATTAGGATAATAGGGGTTTTAGATTTTGAAATCATACCTCCCCTAACTCAAAATTTCCCCCTTATGATTTTGATGTATTTTTTGTTTTGTGTGTGTAGATATACCCAAGGTTTGGATATTGAAATGGACCTATAATGAGCTTTATCAAAATTTAACCTCTAAAATTTCATATACAGGCTCACACAGAGATAATAGATAAAACCCAAAAAGCTTAGGTCCTTAAGATAAAAGAAGTAGAAAAGGACTATAGCACTAGATTCCAAGGTGTCTTATTCTGACACTCCTATCCTTTTCCAAAATGAAATCCACATCTAGGTTCTTGACATCTTCCTAGTCCTATGTAGTAGATTTCAACCCATGAATCATTTGTTTCATCTTATTTTTCTAGATAAGTTTATTTCTTTCTATATGCAATTAATTTGATTAAATTGATCAAAACTTGTATTTTACTATATTTGATTAGATTTTTCTCCTTACTCCAAACCCTTTATTATTTAGGAACTTGACTGTAGTTTATAAAAAATAATAAAATAGAAACATACTCATGTTCTTATCTCTCTAAGGCCCAAATCATCTTTAACATCCATTTGACATGATCATGGTTCATCTTACTACTATAAGTGATCATTTGAAGTCTCTTTCAACTTGTAATACATAGACTTGACTATGTCATGTAGGCATATAAGGCATAGTTAGATCTTTTTCTTTTAGGAGTAAAACTTGTCACCCTAAATATTATTAAGGGTACTCTATAATAACCTCATGCTCTAAATCAACCTCTTTATCTTCATGGCTCCTCTATTTATTGAAGTTCATGGGAAAAGTCTATGCAATTCAAGCTCAAAGTTAAATTTATGAATGATTTCATAGGTCTCAAGATAGCATAAGAACATAAAATTCATTTTAAATTCATTATTAAGATGGATCAAGACTTTATATCCATTTAGATACCTATTAATAACCTATTCTGATCTAAATAAGATCTTTATACACCAAGAACTCCTAATTCAATGACTATCCCTTGATAAATACCCACTCATAATGGATATCTTCAAAGAAGCCATTATTCATAAAAGTATTACATAAATTGCTTAAATTTAATAGGTGTGACATGGATGAAACATAAAGTTGAGAAACCTTTGAAGATTAAAACACTTTATAGACACTAAAAATCTACACACTATATTTATAGATGTCTAACTAACCCCTAAACCACCATTAGACCCCCTTAGGACCACTTCATATCCTTTTAAATACCAAACCTAAGTCACTTTAACTAACTTTGACCATTCTACCTTTGACCTATCGACTGTTGATGGTCAACCCCTAACCATTGACGGTTAGACCCAACCATTGATGGCCAACCTTTAACCACCTTAAGGGTTAACTCTAGCTTAACTCCACCTTGATTTTTTATTCTTAACCACTCACATAATTATAAATGTTAAGTCTAAAATTAGATGATCTATTAACACCTTGTTTGAACTTATTATTTCACCTCTCCCTTCCATCTATAAAAAGAGAAGAGGAAGAGATGAAAGGGGGAAATAATCATTATAGAGAATCAATAATTATTATAGTTTCTTGTATTAAAACTTATTTTTCAGGTATTCTTCTTGTAAACTAGTAACCAAGTTAGAGATTTGAAGTGTTGTTGCTCATCAATTGATGTCTAAGGTATTGTCAATCTATCAAAATTACTTCAAGCTCCACAATGAGTTTTCAAACACCCACATCAAAATTCTTCACAAAAAAGAGTTAAGTATCTATTTTCATAAATTAGTTATTTTGTTTCTATCTCATAACTAACCTCCAGCCTAAACCCACCTCTCAGAATCACTTAGCCACCTTCTAGACTAGACCTATCCTTAATCCAAATATGATAGTAATCATTGATAGTCACTTAACCACTAATGGCCTACCCCTAATATCCAATGGTCATCCAACCACTGATGGTCACTATGTAAAAATTCCAATAGCATTCTAATTTTACCTATCAGACCCTAACCAAATCCCACTTTTTAACTTTCTACCTTAATCACAAACATCACCCTATTTCTTGAACCATGTTTGATTTATTTAACATTGATATCTAATCATTTATTGTTATAATTAGGAAAATTTATCTCTTTCAATCACTTTTTGTATTTGATTTTAGTATCTTCTATTATTCATGCAAGCAATTTATCTTTCATTTCTAGAAATTGATTATTTGAAAGTGTGGATTGATATCCTCCAAGAAAGCCTATGCTTATTGGATCTATCTTGCTAGGGAATCCACCCTATTATCTAACTAATCAATTATATATTTAGTGATTTTTTATTTACAAGTCATTCCTCCCAAGCTAAAGGGGATTATCTAAAACCATCTAGATCATGGAGTGCACACCAAATCTAGGTTCTACTAACCTCACCCTTCTTGTAAGTTTTACAACTTTCTTCCTAAGAAATAATCAAAATTTGTGTGAAACATTTTGGCATGCCCAATGGGATCCTTGAGTCTTTTCTTGGGTTGATAGTTTCATCTAGGTACTTCTTCTTCTTGTTTTCTAATCATATAATGAAATAAAAATTTCATTTTGGACTTAAAATTGATTGCATACATTGTTTGCTTGCTTATTTTAGCTCACATAGCTTATTTAATCAAGTGAACTAATTGTAGCTTCACTCTTATCACATAAACAAGACCAAACCACCTACACCTAATCAAGGATAAAAACATTGACATAAGACCTAACTAGGATTTCATCACCCAACAGTCACCTTTCTTGACTATCCTACTTGGATTTCACCACTAAGGGGAAAACCAACTTATTTTGCTAGATGGGTATAATATATGGAAATTGATATATCTTGACTAAGCACCTGACACCCTTATCACTGTGGTGTTTGAAGTGAGGGGTTAGGCCCCAATATTAATCCATGTACTGATTTCCAACATAGATCTATTTGACAGCCTAAACACAACCTGAAATAAATCATATACTTTTTTTTAGGACCCACTCTACAAGCCAAGTCGAGTAACATAATTGTTAAAACTTAAGGCATAAGCCACAAGAGAGACTAAAAGGAACCTTAGGATTTAATGTGATTTAGTGTGTGTTTAATTTCCCTAACTTGTTCTTATCTAATCTTTATTTGAGTCATGAGATTACTTGTATATTCCTCTTTTCCTTATCTACATGGTTTTAACTAGGCAAAAACTAAAAAACTAAGCAAATCAGGACCTGCCTCCTAATCACCCATCTTTATCTTCTTCTTCATCCATGGAGTACATATTATATGTAGAGAGTTATCCTCATCATTTTAGAAGTCTTGTCATCCCTTAAATAGTTACCCAAGGTGATGTGGATTTAACCACCTTTCTGTATAATAGCCCCATAGCCCTCCAACATTACCTTAACACCATATCCCATCATACCCCTAATTTGTTTCTCCTTATTGACCTACCATATGGTATGCCATTCCACCTTACGGATGCAACTTCTATTACCACCATTTCCACCCAACCCTTGGTCACACAAGCATCCTATTATACCAATAATCCCACCTATACTACCATCCCAAAACAACCCACCTAACCAACCAACACCCAAACACCTTCATCCCCAACTAACAGCCCCTATAGTATAGGAAAAACCTAACCTTTGGGCAGTAGTGCTTCACTTACCATGGGATTACCCTCTACTAGTTTCACCACCCTTCATCTTGCTTCTAACCCACCTACCTCCACTCTATTCTATAGCTTGGTGGTTCCCATACCTTTTACCCTTCCACCCATTACCACCTATCGTCTATCTACCAACCCAACCATACCTCCTACCCAATTGGCATTAATCACTCAATAGGTGCCCATTACACCAAACCCAAGCTACATCCCTAAACCATAAGGTTATGTACCCCTACCTTCCACATAACCACCTATCTCTATATATTCATATGTGGCATCATCACAACCACCCATGTCTACATACCAATATGTGGTAGTCTCTCAACTTGCCACCAACTACCCATATGTTTCACCTACCCAAACCCAACATAATCTACCTTAAAACTATAGGGGTGAAAAACCACAAAAAGACCTTGTAAAAATGTTAATGGACAAAATGACTATTTTAGAGTCATCTATTTTATTCCCATAACCTTTTATCTTATGACCAAATCTGCAATGAACCAATTCATCCATCCATCCCCATTCAACCTTATCCTCCTCAATGGGAACTTCTAAAATTTTCAAAATTTTAGAGTAAGGAAGACCCTCAACAACATATGAGATAATTTAGGAATTCTTTTTATTTGATCTCTTATGATGATGCTCTCCTTATTCACACTTTTCCCATGTCTTTGTCAAGTTTTACACTAGATTGGTATAGTGTTATTACAAATCATTCCCTCTTTTATTTTGCCCAACCAGCTCAAAATTTATTAGATCACTTTTCTATAAACATCTATAATAAAATTTACATAACCAATATCTACTCCATTTATAAATTTGATGATGAGTCCATAGCTGAATTTGTAGCTCATTGAAGAAGCTTGATAAATCAACTCTATTTTTGTTTGACCCAACCTAGCCTGATTAAACTCTTTTCTCAGGCTTGTGCCAAACACATTTCCTCCACTTTGTGGGTTCAAACTTTTTAGACCTTTGATGAGGCTTTTACTATGGCACATAAATTAGAGAATAGAGCCACTGATGAGGGGAAGTTGAAATTGATAAACAAGAACTCCACCTTCAAATAAAATGAGATTACCTCCTCCAAATCTAACAATCAGACCAACAGTAACTCCAAAAATATAGGAACCATGACTATGGTTTTCCTTAAAGCTGCTCCACTAGTTTTTAACCAACCAAAATCCTTTATTTCCTCCAATTAGAACACTAGGAACCCAAACTACAATAACCAAAAGCAATTTACTTAACTAGGGGAGTCATATGCTTTAGTCTTGGAAAAGTTATTGTAAGCTAATATCATATAACTTCCACCAATAAAACCTCCATATAAATTTGATTCCTCTCATCTTGTACCTAGTTGGTATAATGAGAATTCATTATGTGCCTTTCACCATGTCATTAGATATGATGTTAGTAGGTGTAA
The DNA here is from genome assembly GCA_037957365.1 of Torreya grandis. Classification (NCBI taxonomy): domain Eukaryota; kingdom Viridiplantae; phylum Streptophyta; class Pinopsida; order Cupressales; family Taxaceae; genus Torreya; species Torreya grandis. The sequence continues at coordinate 1,699,890 of JARHVA010001543.1, read as the reverse complement.
TACCTTCAAGATCATCATCCAAAATATCATTGACAAGGGGAAAATTATGTTGGATATCCCTAATGCACCTCCAAATCAATCACTTGACATATTTAGATAACCATTTCCTAACCATGCCCCTTCCATGAACAAGGAAAATAATAGAGCAAAATCCTATCACAACCACAAAGTCCACACTGTTATCATAGTTATTAGTCAATTCATTTCTGAGGAAACCATTTCCCAAACCACATTTAATTCCCCTCTACTTATTAAGGTAGTAGAGTCTATCTTCATTCCTTCAAAAAATAAGACCAAGGAAATGAATTTTCCCCTTCTTCCACTCATCAAGGTATTTGATCTACCAATCTCTCCTTTGGGAGACATACCAAAAGAGGTAGTCACTACCACTATATTCTTTTCCTCTATCATACAATATTCCACTCTTCCTTTTGAAAGAATCTTTAAGGAATAGATCACTCTACCTACCTCTCCCATAGGATATTCATCTTCCAAAAACTTAGAGCCTTTGACTGAGGAAAAGGATGAGGTAACCACTTCTCTCTCTCCACCCATGAGTTTGACCTTTGATATCAATATCAAAGGGATAAAACCCATCTATAATCCATTGTCTAAACTAGTTAAAAAACTTGGAGTACTTATCCCAACTAAATACATTTAGTGCCACATTTTAGAACCATCTTAAGCTTTCTTATTGAACCAAGCAAGAGCCTCTAACCATTCCACTACCATCCCAAACTTCTATTCCCACTATTGAACCCACCATCACCCTAAACAAACCTTTATAAACCTCTACCAATCAAACCATAACCAAACCATATGAATTGATTCCAACTAAAATAACCAAGTCACCTTCTACCATTACAACCAAGCCCACCAAAAACCTTGGCATATTCCCTATTTAGAACCTTACTCACCCCTCATTGAAATTGGAATTAACTTCACCAAACCTAGCTAACAAAGAAGGTGAAACCACCAAAGATTCCACAAAATAAAACTCTGTTTCCCCTTTCTAATTTTCCTTCTATTTTGGGACCTCACCATTTTATCTTAATAAGGAAATCAAGCATCCCAAACAAAACCCAAATCCAAACACCACTTTTGGTTACACCATCACTCCTACTTTCATCTTCACCTATTTTCACCAAACCTTCTATAACCAAACTACCTACTTTTTAGGTAGCTACACCAAAACCTTTCACCCCCAAGCTATCCATACCAAAACCATCCACCAAAGATGCTCCTTCACCCAAATATCTTACAACCAAACCTACTCCTAAAAATCCTTCCACCTCAACTACCAAGCTTAAGACCTCCAAGCCTTTTCCATCTTTGTCTAAGTCTTACTCAACCATCTTATAAAGGTTGTTTTAACCATCTTTATTAACCTTTCCACCTAAAAAACCATTTAACCTAGATATTCCTAAACCATTTTGGTATAATGATGAATTAGTATGTTCATAACATTGAACACTTGGGCATGATATTAAGAATTATAAATCTCTCCAAGTATTAATCCATTGAATATATCATGAGGATGACTTATTATTAGATTAACCTCCATAGATCAAAGAACCAAGAGCCATCAACCAACACTTACCTACTCCCACACTCTCATCTTAGAGTGAAGCAAAATTGAAGAAATCCTCTAGCCTAACTCCTCACCAAATATATACCATCTATGTGGTCACATGATCACAAGCCCAATAAAAAGTTAAGGTAAAAGAAAAGGTGTCCATTCCATGGACATATCACTATTTTACCATCCAATAACTCAACAAACACCAAGAACCTCTACCTTTAACCAAACCCAAGGTGTCCATCTTGGGTCCCTCTAAATCGAGCCCATCTAAATCAATCCAACAAGTAGTTCTAAAATAACTTCACCAAACACTGATGAAGATGAGTTTGTATGAACTAATCAATACCTCTCCCCATCACCACCAAGTGATGATAGAGGAATTACAATCCATAGAGGTTCAACCAAAAGACCCAAAACCAATAGCAACCTTTATCAAAGATCTTCAAATTTCTAACCTTGTTACCTTTAAGGATTCAAAAATACTCTCCATCCATCTAGATGATCTTGATCCTCCCCTCTTTATCATTATGTACATCAACCAAACCCATAATAAGAGGGTTATGATTGATGGGGGATCTAGCATCAACATTATCTCCTCTCATGCATATGAACAAATCAAATTACCTAAGAACATTATGTTTGAAACCTTAATAGTACTATGATCATTCAATGATACCATAACCACAACTTTAAGAATCATTGTGATTCATATTTGCCTAAGACCCTAAATGCTTCCTGATCTCTTCTACATAGTATAAGGTTAAATCTAATAAAACATTTTATTAGGATGCCCTTAGATCCATTACATTGGTTTTGTGTCATATACCTTGCATTGATACATTAAATTTGAACATGAAGGTCAATTTATTACCATATAAGCTAACCTGAGTCCTACATCATGCAACATGATGTACTAATGCAATGATGTTCTTATTCTTCCATCTAAAAAGACTTCATTAGTAAAGGATTAATACACATCTTCTTATTCCAATGAAACATTCATCAGTTCATCCATCCCTTCTACCCAAATCCCTAGAATAGATCCTTTAGAATCAACCTTCCAACATCTTTCATTGGGGGAGTATCACTTTTTGACACTAGACACTTTTCCTACTCCCTAAGAGTATGGGAGTCTTGACCAAAAACTTAGTTATGACCCCAATATTGCAGCTATTATTCCTCTTATACCTCATTTTATCAAACCAATTTCATCTATGAGGGACTTGATAAACCCATTTACACTTTCAGCACCTCTTTTTCACCTTAACTATTTACCTCCAGTTTCTCCTATCTAGATAAACTAGAGTTTGCCAAGACATATCTTTATAATTGTGCTTGTTAGGGATTTTGTGTAGGTCAATATGAACAATATATATATATGAGTTCCTTCTAGTTAAGACCTAAAAACCTCACAAAAATCATGGCCTCAGTTTCATGCCACCTAAAAAGCAAACCAACTCGCCTCCCATTATTGTCCTTGACAAGGAAATCCCATACTCACCTTCAACTCAAATATCAAAAACTAAGGACTCCAACATCATACCCCCAAACTTTTTTTTCATAAACATGATCAAATTTATACCCATGACTTATCAGAAGGATGGAGAGATTATGATTATTCCTTTAACCCATCCTAATATGATTGGAGATTACTTTCCTACCATTAATACCATTTAATGTCAGGTTGATGATTCCATTCTCACCTATATTGGTGTAGAAGATTCCCTTAACCACAAATATCTTCCTCATAAGAATTTAACCATGTTGAATAAATATACCATGGATATCAACTTGGGCACTTTGAATAACTTGTGAATTATCAAAATCAACCAATCACTAAATTATGAAGAGCTTCAGAACTTCCCCTCCTTCCTACAAGACCAAAACATAATATTTGTTTGGTTTTACAATGAGATGACATGAATTGACCCCTCCATTACTATCCATAATATAGTCACCAACTATGATTCCAAGTCTATTAGGTAAAAAATTTAATAAATGCACCCTTATATAGCCCTTATTATCAAAGAAGAAATTCAATGTCTCCTATCCAACAATTTCATCCAACCCATTGATTATCCCTAATGGATATATAACATCATACCTATTACCAAATACATAGGGGGACTTTTCATTTGTGTGGACTTTCATGACCTTAACCTTGATTTTCCAATGGATGACTTTCTTTTGCCAAGTATTGACCAGCTTGTTGATCTTACAACCAACCATGAGATGTTATCTCTTATGGATGGATTCTTAGGTTAAAATAAATCTTAATTAACCTTAAAAATAAACACAAAACCACCTTTATCACCCCATGGGAGACTTTATACTATAGGGTCATGCCTTTGGACTGAAGAATGCTGGTAAAATCTACCAATGCGCTATGACCTACATCTTTCATGACCTTATTCACAAAATCATATAATAATATGTTGATGAACTTATTAGAAAATCTAAATGTTGTAAAGATCATTTGGTCATTCTTAAGGTTATCATTGAACAAATCATCCATTACCATGTCCACCTTAAACCTAAGAAGTGTATTTTTGGGGTCTTATCAGGAAAGCTCCTTGGCTTCATTGTCTCCCTTTAGGGAATTGAAGTTGATCCTAACAAAATCAAAGAAATCCTTGGCATGCATCCTCCCACACACATAAATTAACTCCATATCTTTCATGGGAAGCTCCAATCCAATCATCACTTTATCTCTTAGCTCTCAGATCAATGGTAACCCTTTCAACACATTTTGAAGAAGGATGCATCTTTTAAGTGGAATAACAACTATCAAAATACCTTTGATTCACTTAAAGAGTGCCTTATATCTCCACCTATCCTCATTCCTCCCAAATAAGATAAACCTTTTTACATTTATATTTCTACCACTAACCACTCCTTAGGGGCAATGTTGGCTCATCAAAATGAAAAACATAAAGAGAAAGCCATCTACTACATTAGTTGTAAACTTGTAGAGTATCAGACTTGATAAGCCCATATAAATAATCTCTACCTTACCTTGGTATTTGTGTCCACCAAACTTCTTCATTACCTCCTCAACTAAGAGACCTATGTCATAACCAATACTAACCCACTCAAGTATATGCACTTCAAGCCATACTAAAACCAATGTATGGCTAAGTGGCTCATGATTTTGGTTAATTTTAACCTTTAGTTCCTTTATCATAATTTAATTAAAGGTAAATTCATTGTCATTCAATTTTATAAATCACCATTAGCTAAAAACTGGCCTCCCTGTCTCAAATTTCCAAATGAGTTCATAGTGAACCTCTCTCAAAAAGACTTCACCTATCAAGTGACCATGGTATTAAATGTATAGAAGTATCAACATGGTGGGGGATATAGATTCATCCTTATCACCCTTCATGGTGAAAATATTTCTTTATACTTCAAGATATATTTCAAATGCATCAACAATACAACTGAGTACAAAGCCCTAGTGATAGGTCTCCAAACTACATTAGCCTTAGGAGTCAAAATGATCAACATATTTTGTGGCTCTCAACTTGTGGTAAAATAAATAAATGGATCTTATCAATGTAATAATTATGTTTTGAAATATTAAAAATAATTAGTTGATGTACTCTTAGCATCATTTGAACACTACCATATCCAGACCACTCCATGATGTATGAACAAGTTTGTTGATACAGTGGCTTCTCTTACATCCAATATCTGATATACAACCTATGAATCTAAGATATATATTATTATCCATTAGATTACCTAGCCTTATTATATCAAATTAGACTTTCCTACCATCTTCAATGTGGAGGAGACCTAACCTGACCTTTGGTATCAGGAAACCTTTGACTATCTCAACCTTTTCATCATCCATTCCAACCTTTTTAGGAATGATTAAAGAGTATTTATTCAGATCACCTCATGTTTTTCCATATTAGGGGGAATTATATATAAACACAACTTTTATTATCTCCTCTTCCATTACCTGCACAATCATAAAGCTTCTCATGCTATCAAGGAAATGCATGAAGGGATTTATGGAGGACACTTTAAAGGTCTAGTTATCTATAAACGTATCCTTTACCTTGGATACTACTAGAGTAATCTCAACCAATATTATTATGATTACATGAATAAGTGTGTTAAATTTCAATAACATGCTAATTTAAATCATGCACCTAACCATAGTCTCTAAGTATTTAAGGATCTCTAGCCATTCTTGCAATAGGGTCCATATCTTATTGGAGAAATTAGTGACATCATTCCATCATCACTGTAATTGAATATTTCACCAAATGGGTAGAGAATATTCTTCTCATCTCAAAAAAATCTAAAAATATTTTCAACTTTATCAAACATCACATTATCTGCCATTTTGGTGTTCCTCATAAAATTATCATTAATAATGGAAAATATAAAAAAAAACAACTCCAAGGTCTTTTTGATGTGTTTGGTATCAATTTAAGTTTCTCATCTCCCTATCATCCAAAAGCTAATAGATAGGTAGAAGATTCTAATAAAACCCTCAACAACATGCTAACTAAAATGGTTAATGCATCTAGTCAGGATTTGCATTTGCATATCCTTTTTGCCTTATGGGCATATCAAACTAGCATTCTAACCCTAATGGGTGATACCCCTTTCTCTCTTGTGTTTGGAGTCAAGGTTGTCTTGCCTCTCAATGTCTAAACTCCCTCTCTTTTCATATCCCTACAAGATCTCATTTCTGAGAACAATTATCAACAAAAACATTTAGCCCAACTTGAGCTACTTGATGAATGCCATTTATCCATGCTCACCCACCTTCATGTATATCAAGATATAATCAATCATGCTTATAACAAACACCTCAAAGTATAAGAATTCAATATCAGAGACCTCATCCTAAAGTAAAATCAACATGTAACCAATATTGAGAAATGAAAGCAGGGCAAGTTTACCTTTAATTAGCTTAGACCTTATATCATAATACACAAGTATGGATTAAGAGCTTACCAGTTGTCCTCTCTTGAAGTGAAATTGAAACTTGAGCCCTTCAATACTTTGAATCTACATCCTTTATTTTATTAAACATGAGAAAACTCATCTTTGTCTAACTTAAGCTCATCCCTTATTTTCATCCACATTAAATCCTTTATTTTAAGGACAATTGATTAAACATGAATCATGTTATTATCAATTACAACCTTCTCCTAATCTTGAACATGGGTACCATGGCTCTACCCATGGCATGGTCCTCATGGTACTTTCCATCCCCTTATAGAATGGATTCCCATCGTTGTTGTCACTTAAATCTCTTTTACCCATCATTAACAATCTCTTTTACCCATCATTAACCTTCTTGTGATCTAGTTTTAACTTCATAAATGTGAACCTTTTGAGCCTATATAGGAAAATCCATGCCAATAGTAAGAACACAATCAATCAAAAATTCACAAAAAATCCAAAACTTATATGGCTAATTTAAAGCATTCATATACTAATCCCTTGAATGATATCTACTAGAACATATCAAAATTTCTCAATATAAGGTAGAAGACTCCCTTGAAGAATAACTATCAAATGACTTAACCAAAGCTCACAAACTTAGACCATTCCCTTCAAAAATGGCTAAGTAAATCATTTATCAAAGTGTAGTAATTTCTTGGAAGCTTTTCACATTAATTAACTTCCCCATCGCTCAAAATAATAACAAAATAGAAAAATACCAATTATCAAAATTAGAAGAAGCAAAATAATTTTGGAAGCCACAATTAGCTTTCATAAGTAGATTTGTTGCATCATTTAGTCTACACTTTATATGACATAGACTTGTTCATACTATATCTTTGGTAACATATTGAAGAAGCATGCTAGTCTCACAAGAAGGTTTTGTTTTCATCCATCTCCCCTTTATGCACATTAAAACCAAGGGATTTTGAGTTTACTTGCCATGATGATATAAAGACACCTTTTTAACCAACTAAAAGATGCTAATGCAAAGCATTCAAAGGACTTATATTCATAAGTTGATCATACTTTAGTTTGTTTTCATCCTTACCAAAGAAAAAGTATTGTGCCTTCCTCTTACTCTCTCATATCTAATTGTTGATACATTCATTACCTTGTTTGTCTCTTGATTGGAATATCTCCCTCACATTTAGTTTTCTAATCAAACTTATTTTATGTGTCAACCACCTTCATCTAATCATATAAAGCCCATTAAAAACATTTAAAAACCAATTATGTGTTTTATTATGTGTTGTTCCTTGTTTAAGTGTTTCTAATCAAAATAACATGTTATCCATCATAACCAATCAAAAAAAATATACAATCATCACATCATAAGTCCATAAGTCATCACACATCAATCTACCTAAAAAATATATCTAATCATAGATAACATCATCACATCACAATCCTCACATCTAAATAACCAATAACGCCAACTAATCATGAACCATATATCAATTTTAAATCATACATCATCCACATATGCTATCCATAACATGACTATCTAGGTAAGAAAGCAAAGATTCATACACATGCCCAAAAAATAATCTCATCATAACAAACATCATCATATCATAATCATCATACCATATATCAGATCCATGGAACTATGATCCATTAACTCATAACAACATCATGAACCTCAATTACATCATAGTCATGCATAATCATAAAAATAATCACAATCATCATAGTCATTTCCAACAATGAATAAACATTATCATATCATAAACAACATCCATCAATATCAAATATCATCATGAGCATAAATAGAAACATCATCACATGACTAGGTAAGTGATTAGACATAATCCATAACATGATAATCATATGAACATAATCATCATAAACAACTTCACATCCATAAACATCAATACAAACTATAAAGCATGATCACATCTATATATAATCAACTCCTAATCAAAATAATGATCATATATATAATAATATACATGTCTCTCAAAAATGTCTATAATCTCACTAAAATGGATTACAAGATGGTATAAAAATCATATGATACATCAAAAATATAATGTATCATAACAGTCTAAGACCTTAGATCACCACTACCTCCTAGGACCTATCCACCTCTTGAGCCTACCTATCTCCTTATAGATGCAGCTAATTGACTTGGTGTTACACTAGTGGCCCCTTTGATGATCCCTACTCTATACTCATCCTATCTAGGCTCATTGGGAAGATTATTGGATATCAAGGCATCATAAAAGTGTAAATTCTCCATTATCACAACATATCTCACCATTGCAAAAGTCCTTGGTGGTCCTATAGGTTTTGGTACTCACCCTCCTACCTATTTAAGAGAGTCTCTCTCCTATGTAACTATGGCTACTAGATCCCTAACTTAATTTCTCTCTCCTTTAAGAGTGTTCATCTAGCCCTATGTTGTATCCCTCTCTTGAGTCACTAATGCTAAGGATGCTTGTGCTATGTCTAGTACTACATGTGCCTGATCTCTCTTAGCAATTATTACCTATCTATTCAAGGCATCTTCATCCTTCTGATCACCACCCCAATATCTACATCTATGTCCATGTCCTATAGACCCTCACACTGCTAAAATTCCCATATCATAATGTTCCTAGAACCACATGGTGTATGCATTAGTAACTCTTATGTCATTGATCTCATCCCTCATCAATAGCTCCTTATGATCAATAAACATATCCTTAGGCTTTGGTATAGGCAACGAGAACTCCACATCCTCCCTCTGATACCTTAAGATCTCCCCTAAGATATCATGAATGAGGTTGAATTATATTTGAACCCTATCAAAAGGGATAAACTCCACCTCTATATATCACCTCCCATAGATCCATATATAACTCTATAGTGATAAAATCTACCTCATATGACCGGCCCATATAGGAAATCAAACATGTAGTTGCCAAATCATGTCACACACCACTAGTGCATCCAATCAGTTCCTATACCAATATAGATCATGTGACTTTCTTCCTATCCCTATGAGTGTATAATCATATCTCTATCATATGAAACCCACCCTAAATTCCTTCTAAATAAAGTCATGCCATGGAAACTCACTTGGTCATAAAAATTTTATGTGCTCATAAGTCTAGAAGTGCACCACAAACCCAATGCTAATACCATACCTCTTGTATGCCCTATAGCTTTAGAACTTTTGATATATTTTCACTAATGAGATAAGTTCCCAGGCATACACTATCTAATCCATCACCATGCCTACGAAAATACCCAATAATAATGAAGGAAACCTTCCACTACTTGAGTCAGGTAGTGCATAACAAGTCATTTCCATCATTGTCATCGTAGTGATGACATGTCTCATGTCCCTATCCATGTGATATAATGGTGCATAATGTAGGCCTCTAGTATGCCACCTCACATGCACCATGTTATCACCATATAATAGACCCATGAGATGGTTATGCTCCTTGTCATCAATTTAATCTATTATTTACCCTCATAGTGATAGCTACATGATATGATGAATGTCCTCTAGTAGGATCATAATCTCTCTAGTAGGAAGCATGAATGAGCTAGTGGCTAGATCACATCTCTTAATGAGTTCCATTAACATAGCCATATCCCAAGGCACATACTAATAGTACCTATTTCTACCCAAGCCCTATTTTAACAAATGATGTTACTCTTAGTTTATCATCACTTGACATACCCCATCCAATAACTATGGCACTTGATCTCTCATATGTAGCTACTCCTTTGCCTATAGGGTTTGATACTACTACCTTAGATCACATAACTTATCATTATTTTTCCTAAAAATTTAACCTACACCTTTACCCATTGAACTTATCACATACCTACTTCACCCTTAAAATAAACTACACACCCATTTCACTTTAACCAACCCCCATCCCTTTTATCAATCACACTTTAAACTTTACCATGTATCATCGACCACTGATAGTTAACTATCGACCAATAACGATTATTATTAGAACCATCATTGATTAATTTATTGATCACTAATGATCAAATATCTACCAATGATGTTTCTTATTATAACCATCTTTATTCACACCATCCACCATTAATGGTTAAGGGACCAACTATTAATGGTCACCACATAGTGATTTATCAATGGCCACCTATCGATCACTAATGATTACTCATCAACTACTGATAGTTGATATTGACCATTGATGGTCATTGTGTAGTGACCAATGGTGAAAAAACCTAACCCTAGTATCCTAAATCTACCAAACCATCCACCAAAATCAATTTAAAATATCTCTAAACAAATCTACCCTTCCCTACCTACACTACTCCAAGATTTCACCCCCTTTCTACCATTTTCAACCCTAGGTTATAAAACACTAGACCTAACTTATTGATGCTTCTAAATGTACCATAGGTTCCCTTAGTGTTTAAATAACACTTCTCATTTTATAATTTAGAACATTCAAATCATGAGTTGTAGGTTTTGACTATCTGGTTACCTATGGTGAAATAGTAACAGAGTAAGATAGTTATTCCAGAATATTTATACAATTTTTTTGATTAGGAGCACTTTGGCCCATTATTTGTGAATATTTGGTAATACTTAGTGAATTACATTCCCAATTTAATCTACATACTAATCTAAATGGATATTTATAATGTGGCTAAAACTAAAGTGATCATGGTGTAAAAAAAGAGCAAAGAGAAATGTAGGGATGAAAAGAAATAAGTGATTGCCAATGTTACCCCTGAACATTATGATAAAGTATTAGTGAAAACTAAATATGCATTTAAAAAATATATAATGCAACACAACCTAAGCTCAAATCTCACTATATATTAGGTAAACTTTAGAGGAAAATGTTTAAGAATCACAAGTAAGAACTAGGTATACTTTAGTTATTTAGAATTCAAAGATACTATTCAAACTCAAGACCTCTACTAACAATTAAGAGAAAATATACATTGGTAATTAACACATTAAAATGGAAAATCCTTGCATAATTTATTGATTCTATTAATTACTTCAAGTTTACAAAGTTTCTCAAAAATATCTCCCTTTTTAAAATGGTGATACATGTCTTTATAATAAAATAGGTAGTATACTAGTCAATTACAAAATATAGGTGTACAAAGGTAAGGACACCTATCCTTATAATCTCTATTATATATGTGTTTTCCTAACTCATACTTACCTAGAGGCAAATATGCTAACAAACTAGCATATTCTTTTAAAATGGAATATTCTATTATAAAATGTTACCTAACTTCTATTAGAATACAATATTACTCCAACTTACTCGTGGGGTCCCCATTTATTGTTGAAAGATGATCATGGACCTCTCATGTTGTTCGTTAACTAGCTCAAGATCCATAATAGGCTTCATTATGGATTCCTCCTCTTGGTCTGCTAGCTCATTGAATTCTTTGTCATTTTTGACCAAAGCCTCCTTAATGCTTCTAGCTTCATTGATCCTCTCACCTATATTAAATATCATATCCAACATCTTGTTGCTATCCTATCTAGATTGGCCTTTTCTTTTCCCTTGGATTTTTTGAGTCACAAAAATGGCCCTATGCTTGAACTCTTCATCATTGATGATGCCAAGGGTAGTAGGTTGTGAAGGATTAACAAGCATGGTCCCAATTTTTTTTTTAATTATGATAATGAGACCTTTGTCATGTTTTAGAATCCTCTTGACCTTGGTATGCCAGGTACTCAAGATTAGAACCTTATCAATAACAATCCCCAAGATTGTGCCTACATTACCCATACTTATGATTCTAAAGTTTAGGATCTATTTCTTTACTTAAATGTTGAGGAGCTGAGAAATCTTGTCCTCTAAGGCCGACCATTGGGTGACCAAGTCTTTGGATAATGTATCTTGGTCCTCTAATGCACTCTACCTCATCTTAATTTAATTTAATGTCTTAAACATGTCATAGAATGACTCATCAAACATCTTGATCATGGTATGTAGTACCGATAGGATTGCCTGAGCTTGCAAGTTTTCCTTTTCCCTTTCCAAATTTTGGATCCTTTATTTTAGACCTTAGACTCTAGCCTTAACTTGTTGTGATTTTGCTTCTATCAATATTTCCACATCTTATTCATGTATTGCATCCTCACCAAGCTATTATCCTAAAATAGGGGTCAAACTTACAAAAGGTTCCACTTTTTGAAAGGTGAATTATTCTATCCCAACTATGGATATCATAGTTATTATTATCTTTAAGCCTATTTTCTTAGGATTGAAATGAATTGTGGTAATTATTTATTTGAATTGGGGAGGTTCTAGGACCTCCACACCTAAGCTAATAGATTCTCTTGGAGCATCCATCTTCCTTCTTCCTGATCCTTGGGTGACCATAATCCTTCTCTCTTTTTGCTCCTTCATCATAACCTTTAGCTAAGGCTTAATATCATCATGTACATCCAAACCAACCCTTATCATGGCCCATAAGTGGGAGAGAGATGGGATCTTTTGCAATTTTCCATAGATGAACTAGTTAAGAATGACTGGTCCATGGATTATAAATTCATTACTAAAGAGATTGACTTCACTAGTGGGATTAATGAAGGTCAATCTAGGTTTCTTCCTTGGTTCTACTAGGACCAAGGCCAATTCTACTTTCCTCTTCTCTTAAGGTGCCACAAGAATAAACTCTTTTCTTATTATTTACCTTGAGGGGTCCTCCTCTCCACCTAAGCCATAAGACTTTACAAGTTCCTTAAGGGCACCCTCAAGTGTCTCTTCTAGCTCCAAGGCATCATGTCAATGTACTAGACTAGGGAAGGAGGATTATGTTACATGGTTAAAGGTAAGGGTCCTTCTCTAGGTATTTCTTCTAATATTATCTCTCCAACCTTTTCCTTTCCTTTACCCTGATCATCCTCAATTTTCCTAACCTAATGTTGGGACTGCTATGGTTTCTCTACCTGAAGTTTCTCATGAGCTATCCCAAATGACCTAGGTAGTATTTGGTATTGTAAAGGATGTAGCTACCAATTTTCCCTAGATGTCTTATCATCCTTGGTTAATCTATGCTCTAGCTTGATTATATTGGCTTATATCCTAGAGAACACTTCCTCATAATTCTTGGTTCTAATTTATATGGTGTCATGGATACCCAATTGGTGTACATACTCAAGAGTAAGATTTTTGTCTTTTAGATGTTCTCCCACTTTATTTTCTAGATCCCACATTTTGAGTTCATCTAGCTGAAATCTAAATTAATTTTTGTGTGGCCATAACTTCCACCTAATTATAATGGTAAGGGGTGAAGTAGACCTTTCCTATTTTCCTTGTAAGAATTTTCAATGCCAAGGATGAGCTAGGAAGTAATTTCCTACTCAAAAAGTTTATTTGGGACATGCACTGGTAGTCTATAAGACTAGGACGTAATTCCCTCTATCTTGATGATAGTACAATCTAGGAAATACCACACATCCCCATTCATATCTACACATTGTTTAATGAGGGGGTGAATCCTAGGCACGAGAACACCTAAGATGGATTCAATTATTTTTTGGAAAATGTAGTCATAGATAAATTGCATGTAATTCCTATATTTAAAGATATGAAATTTGGAATTGTAGTGTGAGATGGTTATCCTACCTTCTAGGGACTGTTTCCTAATGTCATGGAAGGTGACTAAAGCAATAAGGGCATCAATTAAGGAAGACATCATGTAGAACTTCTTGGATGTATTTCTCTTGATGGTGATGAATTACTTGGCAAGGAAGATGTTGATCAAATCTCCTATTGCAGGGCTAAGTTCTTCCACTAAGAAGTGTACATATAAGACCAAAACCTTATTTATGTAATTGGTTGAAGGGGAACTAAAATATGTATTAAACAAGGTCATTATCACCCTAATACCTTCTCTAAAATAGATGACAAGGATTTTTCCATCAATGGTTCTAAAGATGTGAGGTCCTTGGTTTAGCTAGGGTCTAAGGATGGAGTCCAAGTCATGGCTATTGGTCCATTTCCTCATCTTGGGAAGCTCCACATCGGGAAGGGGGATATTATAATACTTTTTGAAGGAAATAGGGGAAATGTATGCTACCTATTTTGAGTTACATTCCCTAATAATCCATTCCCCATCAATCATATAATCACTAAAAATGGGGGCAAGGACATCAATGTAGCACAATACCTCTAGTTTTTTTATGGCATGATGGAGGCCAACCATTTGGATTATAACTAGGTCAAGTGCCATATATTAGTGGTGGAATTTCTCTACTCTTCCTTTGATATGGGCTATAATTATTATACCATGAAGAAGAGGTCAGACCAATTCTTGATGCCATAGATGTTTAATGTAGTGAGGTCTAGTTCTATATCCTTGAGTACCCAACCCTCACTATCTATGATCAAATATAGCTTGACCTCTTCCTTTAATTTATTTATATCAACTACCATGATCCTTATCTCACCAATTACTCATGTCAAACTGTAGATGATTTCTATGGAAGCGTTCTTACACTTGGGAACATAATTAAGTTATCCTTTGATCAAATTGTAGTCAATTGAATTGATTTAGGTTGCTTTTATGTAGGATTTAGGGTTTTAGAGCCTTAATGGTGGAATATATCTATGCTTCAACTTATACATGTTATAGATTTGATTTGGACCCCTACCATTATACCTTTGTGTTTTTGATCACACAAGATCTTTAGTTTTGTCCTTTTCTACTTATGTGGAGCTTATGTGGCACTGGTCTAGATCCTTCATGACATTTTCATAAATGCCATTTCAAGACTCGCCTTTGGTATTTAAAATACCTTCTTCATTTTGTTCTATAGGATCAAAATCATGGATTAGTGTGAGTTGATGATCATAATCTAGGCACTTGTCTTTTAATTAGTTCCAGGGTCTTAAGCCTTGCAGTCATGATACTTGGCATGCTCACACATCTTCCTTATGTTATAAATATTATTTTAGTCCTTTGTAAAATAATCATTGAACATGTGGTGGGTCAATGAGTTCTCAAGGTTTTGTTGAAAATTCTATGGGGACTTTCACACTGTTAGATCAAATCTAGTGACAAAGCATAGACTGTTGATCTACAAAAATGCTTGAACATTAAGTTATTACACTTTTAAAGGTTATGACTTAGGCTTACATCCCTTAAGATAAGGTTTGTTTCATGTCTATTAAGCATGATACAAACCTTAAGCTAAGAAATTTAATCCTGAGTTATGATTTAAAAAGGGATAAGGTTTGTTTCATGTATTCATTATGTTTAGTAAACACAATGAAAACATTACGTTAAAATATTTATGCCATGTGTCAAAAACCATGCACAAAATAGGTTCAACATGAAATGATAATCTAAATTTTACATAGGGTAAGTATGTGATTTAAGGTATATTATGCAAAAGGCAATGTGGATCCTTAAATCATAGACTTAGGATAGGTATATGTCTTGCATATATTTATGTTATAAAGATTGAGGCCTTCTATTTTGGGCATATTTGAAGCATTTACCTCAGCTTGGTGAGTCATTTTAGAATAAAAAAAGGGTTTTGGGATGTTATTTAAACACTGAGTAAGAAATTTTCATTGATTTAAAATTGATGGCATCATGGCCATCAAATACACCTTCATGAGTGTCATTTGATGGTTACATGGACATCACATTTAAACCAGTGAAAATTTCATTTTAATGGACTTAAAGTTGATGATCTTATGGGCATCAAGTCAGTTTTTTAGGACATTCAAATGATAGTCATGGAAACATCAATTTTAAGTTCATTAAAATATTCAAGGTCAAATGTGAGGATGCCACTTGGCATTTTTGTGGGGCTTCCTAAGGTCTCAGTGTTAATTCACTCCATTGGATCAAATGCCATGATAAAATGATAGCCATAGGATCTTGATTTGAAGACTTACTTTTTATTGGCTATCATGTCAAGTGGGTCCCCTCTCCTTTTAGTCCTCAAATGTAATGGTGCTATGTGTCCATATTTTGGGCTCCTTGTATCCTTTTAAATTTTCAATTATGCTTCACTTCATCTGATTGGGTCCCTATGAGTAGGTGCAGATCATCCTATTATCCAAGATGAATTTTATTTAAGCTATAGTTTTAGGTTAACTTCACTCCATTTGATCAAATGTCATGATAAAGTGATAACTATAGGATCCTATGAGATGCAAAGAATTTAAGTTAGGCTAAGGGTATATAAAAGACTTAGGCTTAATGTGATAAGACTAATGTCATAATTGTATTTATGAATACATCGAGGACTTAGTACTATAACCCTAGGCTAAGTTGGGGAATATTGAAAGGGACCCTATATGACAAAATTAGTTAGGCCATAAGGAAGTTAGAAAAGGGGGAAATAATGAAGGGGATCAAGTTTCTTAGTCAAGTTATCTTAAAAAACATGACTAAACCTAAGATATGAATTTTATATCTAAGTCTATAAATGGATTTTAAAATGGTTCCCACTAATTGGGTTCCTACCTTTATTGAAATTTGAATTGAGGGTTTGATAGGGTTGTGGAATATAAAATTCTTGGGGATACATGTCATAGAACCTACAACTAATAGTCAAATAAACTTTATTAGCAATGTTAGTTTAGATTAAGATAAAACAAAACCACACCAGTCTATCTTTAAAAAACTTGGATGACCTTCAAAATATATGGAAGACTTTGTCTTATTGAAATTACCATGTTTTATAATAAGGGTTTCTCAAGGGTACAAATCTTAAAAGAATGGGGGTATGTTGGTCCCAACAAATGGTGACTCATGGGGGAACCATAGAAATATGTTAGAACCTATAGACTCTAGGTTTAAACAAATGATTAGGTCATCCACTTCACTTGATCAAAACCACCATTTAGATTAGATTATGGTTGAAATAAACCTTGAACTTGTAAACTTAATGTCAAATACTAGGATATACCCAAACTATGTGTGTGCTTTGATTCCACTTACTATTTACCATGGGATTCAAGAAATATCTTGTAGTTTCATGTCCTTAATAAATTATATTGACTTATAATGTAATGAAATGTTCATTATGAGTCATGTTTTAACTTAGCAAAGGAATGGCCATTGCTTTACCACTAGCCAAACATCTATAACCCTAATAGAGATACCTTTGGCTCCACTCATGGCCTTTCTCCATTACTAGTCAGGTATTCATAGCCCCAGTGGATATTTATAGAATAAACTTTATTTAAAAGCTTTAGATTTTACATTATAGCTTATTTTTGTATTTTCTTATATCTTTATGCTTTCATCAAGGTTGGGAACCAGGACAGCTAGGTTTTAAGATTTTGTCAAGTATTTGATCTTTATAAAATCATCTATGGTTGCAACTCTTATCCTAGGCAAGGATGTTAATTAAGTTATAGTTTGGGGTATACCCTAATAAATTGAGTCTCCACTCCCTAAGTGTAAGTCTTCTTAAAACTAGTTTGAGGTCAAGGCAATAGTTGGGGTCTCATGAAATGATTGGTATCTTCATTGGTCTTGATTAGTTTCTCTATGTTACAACATTATGATTTATTTTTAAGAACCATGGTTGCCTTATGAATGGGGTTCATACCTGCATTTATAAATTAGGGGGCATATTTTAAGTAAACTTCATAGCTTTTGAGCTTAAGATTGTCCCTAGGGACTTATTAGAATCAAGAAACCAAGAAACATGAAAGAAACACACAACAAAAAGAAAGATAAAAACAAAATAAAATAAACAAATATGTACATGATTATGTCCAAATAAGGGACAAGAAGGAAAGAATAGAAAGGAAACTAACTAGCATATCTACACTAATCTAAATATCTTACATCTTTACTCCACGAAGACCCTAGGAGGAGTTGTATAAAAATAATGCTTGAGGTATTGCCCATGGGTGGGCAATGTAAACTCTTTTCCTTACAAATATTTGGGTTTGAAGGTGTTATTTACTAATGTTTCTACAATCCAATATGGGTTAATCCACAAGGGTGTGAATTTTATGTGTTTTCCCTTATGCTTAGATGTCTTGTCTCAAAGAAGAACTAGGTCTCCTTGCCTAAACACCTTGATTTTAGATCTTTTATCAACCCATATCTTGAATATGGTTTAATGTCTACTAAATTCAATAATGTTTTTCTCCCTTGCATCTTCCATCTAAATTATATCTAGTAATCTAAAATTGGCCAACTCTTCGGCTCTCCTCCATGTATTCTTTCACAAATTTGTATGTGGGAAACTTGAGAGTAATAGGAAAGATGGGTTCCTATCCATAAACCAATAGGAATGGTGAAGCTCTTAAGGCTTGCTTGATCCTTATCATATCAATCCAAAGTGTAAATTTAAGGAGCCTATGCTAAGTCTTGGGTTTGTCTTCAACAGACTTCTTGATTGCTTTTATTAGGTTCTTAATTTTTGACTCAAAGACTACATTCCCTTAGGGATAATGTTTGGATGCCAACTTGATAGTGATGAAATTATCATAAGCCCATTCATTCATCTCTATGGATATGAAGGTAGATCCGTTATCACATACTAGAGATACTAGGATCTCAAACCTGGTATAGATGTTTTCTTCTAAGAAGTTAATCACTTCCTTAGTTCTACATTATTTGGTGGCTACAACTTCAGTCCACCTTCTAAAATAATGTATGTTCGTAAGAACATATTTTTGACCTTTAGATGAGTTGGGGTCAATTATGCCAACAAAGTCTAACTCCCATTGAGCAAAGGGTTTGTCAATCATAACTAGCTATAGAGGCATTACTGCCTTTGGCTCTTTAGTGCTAAATATTTGGTATGAATGACATTACCTCACATGTTTTTGATCATCTTTAAAAATATTTGGCCAATAATAGACATATATAATAATTTTGTGGGTTATGGTTTTCCCTGATGGATGTTCATAGCCTAGATTTTCATGAAAGATGCTCATGATTTGGGTGGCTTCTTCTTGTGAAACACATCTCAAGTAGATTATTTCAATGTTCTTTCTATACAAGACTTCATTATTGATCAAGTAGTGGGCTACCCTTAGCCTCAGGCCCTCTCTTGTTCACTAGATAGACCTATGGATAAATACCATTGATTAACAAATGTATGATTGGGTCATACCACTCACTAGATTAAAATTTTTATTGATCCACCTACATAATAGTTATCTTAGGGTTAGTATTAGTAATCATCTGAATCAAACCTTGACACCTTTCCAATTTTGTTGTTTTCATATCTAGGTCAAATTCCTACAATATTGACATCCACTTACCTCTATGTTCTCCCAATTCATTTTGACTTAACATAAGTTTGGTTATAGGGTCAAGTAATATGGCATGAACCTTATTTATAAGGATGTCATGCTTGAATTTCTGAATTGGCTTGACTAATGCATATACCTATTTATCAATTAATGAAAAATTTAACTTAGTATTCATAAAATTGGTACTCATAAAAGCAATTGTGTGTTCACACCATTCAATTTTTTGACTTAACATTGTAGCCATAGTGTGGTCAAATGCAAATGAATAGAGATGGAAGTCCCTTAAAAAGTTAGGACTTATAAGGATTAGAGCTTGACTGATGGGCTCTTTCATGTCATGGAATGATTTATTGAAATATTCATTTCATGTGACTCTGGCATCCTTATTCATCATGCCATTTAGTAGTTTGATTTTTTTTGTAAAACTAGAGATAGACTTTCTTACAAAATTTATCCTACCAAAAAATGACTTTGGCTCTTTTTCACTATTTAGAGGTTCTATTCTAGATATGGCCTCCACTCTTTTAGGATCTATAGAGATCCCATCCTTAGTTATAACATGACCTAATAATTTTCCTTTAGTCACACAAAATAAACTTTTCTTAGGCTTCAAGTAAATGACATACCTTCTACATGTTTCATAAACTTGTTGTAAATACATGAAGCAATCTTCCCTATTTTAAGAAAAAACTATTAGATCATCTATATGAATAATGATGCATTTACCTATCAGGCCTTGGAAGGAATTATCCATTGCTCTTTGGAAGGTGGCTCCTGCATTGATGAGTCCAAAGGGTATTCTCTTGTAAGTGAAGGTCCCAAAATTTATGGTGAAATTTATCTTCATCTTATCCTCTTTATCAACCAATAATTGGCTATAACCTAAACATCCATCAAGAAAGGACATCATAGCTGATCGTAAAACAACTTAAATTACTTGATATAGGGAAGGAAGGGGGTAGTTTTCCTTATTTTATTCTTTATTCAAAATTTTGAAGTCTATAAAAAGTCTAATATCACCATTCTTCTTCTTGACTGGCACCAAATTGGCCACCCAAGTAGATTACCTAATGGGAAAAACTATCCTAACATCTAGAAGTTTCTTAACCTCTTTAAAGAGCATTAGTTCTAATATAGGGTTTAAAAGCCTTTATTTATGCATAAAAGGGTTTGTATTTATCTTTAAGGAGTATAATATGTGTGATGACCCTTGGATAAAATATCTTCTGGTCATCATAGGACCATGTTATGACATCCTTGTATTGGGCAAGAAGTTCCTTAGCTTTCTTGTTTTCAAATTTTGTGAAGGCCTTTCCAACACTTACCAATTGGGGTTGATCATGAAGGCCTAGATCAATAGCATTATAGTCCTTCCCATTTACCTTGGGAACCTTAGAAGCCTCAACAATTTTTTCTTGATCAAATATTCTCTCTAAATAAATCATTCCCTTTGGGATCTTGTTTTCACTCAGTTGAATAACTTTACAATTAAATTTATCTTCCCTAGATGTACTTTCATCAATTTCATTAATGATATGAGCATAAAAATATCTAGAATTAGTCATGAAATCTAATATCTATTGATCATAATTGAAGACTTGGAAGTAGTTAATATTATCCAACACTGAAGGACAAGGGATTAGTTCAATGCTAAAATTAGGGGAGTCTTGATTAGGTGTGAGGTTAGCTACCACAGATGCCAATTGATCAGCTGCTTGATTCTCTTCCCTTGGGATGGAAGTGATGCCAAAGGTATCAAAGGATTTAATCAGATCCCAAAATCTAAACTTATACCTTTTAAGGTATGAGAACTTACATTGGTACTTACTTCTGACTTGGATAACCACTATTTTGAATCCCCATAAACTAGTAGTTCTTTGACCTTGTTTTTTTATAAAAAAAAATTAATCCAATGATAAGGGCTTCATATTTAATGAGTTTTTTAGTATAAGTGAATTGGAGTATATAACAAGAATTTTACCTTTTATTAGTGGGGGCAGTTAAAATAAGACCAACACCTGATCTAACATTACACCTAGCACCATCAAAGTGCAATTTCCATAATCCAAAAATAACGTAAGCATTCTTGGTATCACATACCTTGTTAGCCTCTAGCGTGAAAAATCCTAAGTATGATTCTATTATATTTACCCTCTCATTCATAACATTATATTCAGTTATCATATGCTTCATTCTTGGTTTTATCTCAAATCTAATCTGATTGGGGACACCCTTCCAAGGTAGCCATAGATGTGAGCAATCCATGGACATGTAATGATTCAAAGCCTTAGTCCATTCCCTACTCAATAAGATTCCATAAATGTTAGGTATTTCAACCACCTGAATATAAATGAATTGTTGCACCCTAGGCTTAGAAGCTAGTTGCATATAAACATTTACTAATTATTCTATAGTTTTAACCCTAGATTTCTATAATTTTGTGATAACCCTATAATAATTTATAGGTGTTAAACCAGGTTAATTTCATATACCCACCATAATGATATTAGTAGATGATCCTAAATATAATAAGCAATTATGTAAATTCTTGCTAAACATCCTGATAGTGAGAAAGAAAGGAGGAGACTCAACTTTATTTTTACGAATTGTTACATAGGCATGATCAGTATTCAAGGGATTGTGCTTTCCTGACAAAGATTCCAATCGTATATCCCTTTGCTCTATAATCTACATGAGTTCATGTAATTTTATATTAGCCTTTATTTTTTTCATGTCCTCAACTATTTTATAACCAATTTTGCTAGAAGAACTAGGAATCTCAACATTAGGTTTAGAAGTACTCCCTTTTGGGGGCTCCAAATTATTTCTTGAAGAGGTTTTAGGAGGAGTTCCAAAGTTGCTTAAAGAACTGTTGAAAGGATTGGATCTCCTTAGGGACCTCATTAGGTTCATTTTCCTCTTGAAAGGGGAAATCAAAGGTGTCCACCATGAAAACCTACTCAGATGGCTTAGATGTAGAGGCTATTTCACCAATTTATTTGTTAGGGGCCACTTAAAATGTATGTAAATATTCTTTGAATGCCTCAAAGGCTTTACAAAATTTTATACAATCAATTTCTCCATGCTTGACTATGCAGTGTACCCTGTAATACTTAGGAAATGCAATATCAGTAAGATTAATGTCCATATTCTTACTATTAGAAGATGGTTCATTAGCCTTATTATTGTGAAAAATATAATTCTAAAATTTGTTACTTAGCCTATTGAACTTTTAAATTGATAAGTTCCTACTAGAGTGTTCTCTAATATTTCCCACTTGTTTTTGTAATTGAAGGAAATCAATGCTTAGTTTTTTAACCATTTTCAATATGGATTCATTCTAATTTTTGGGAGCTTAAGAATTATGTACCTAGTTATTATTATCATATGGCACCAAATACCTATGATCACTTGGGTTGAAGCCATTAGTGAGATGAGTCAAGAATCCTAGATTTTTATTTAGAGCTACATGACTTAATGGTAACTAGGTTAGATTTGGGAGCTAGTTTAAGGTTGGGAGATTTTTGTTATTATGGGGGAACAAGTTCATCATAGGTAGCTATGGGTTCACATTTGGGATTTAATAAGTCATTTTACCCTCATGCTGCATTTGATCATTTATGATTACCAATTTAGAATAGGCTTGGGCTAATGAAGCTATAACTAGGATAAACCTTTTTAGGAACACATAGGTAATAGAATCTACTACATCTTTGTAGATATATAGGGATATCACATCATCAATATTGTATGGTTCCATGTTCCATTTATACATATTTTTAAATCTAACATTGAAGGACTTGATGGGCTCACTGGCATCCCTTCTAATAGTAGTGAACTAGTGGTAAATAACACAAGGACTAATAATTTTACCACATTGAACAATAAAGACATTGTTAAAATAATTCTAAATTATGATATAGTTATCATGCAAATTCAAGAACCATTCATAAGTGGCATCTTTAAAATTAAATGGAAAAAACCTACATGCCACATCTTCATGTACAACATTAAGAAATCTTAAAGTAGCCTTAAAATATTTTATATGTTCCTCAGTAGTCACTACACTTATTAGACTAAATTCTAGTAGATACTTTTTGAGTTTTTTTGGAAGATCATTAACCACCCATGGAACATTAATCAAGGTATACCATAACCATTCCATACCTGGGTGATGGTTGAAGGCATAGGTACCTTGAATCAATGAATTCAGAAGAGAATTAGATCTCCTACATGTACCTTTATCACATTTGGATTTTCTATGTACCCCAAGTTCAAGCAAAAGCTCTCTAGTTAATAAATTTGATCTTGTTCTAATCCTAGGCAATTCCTACTTGAAATTCAAAGATCATGCCTAAAATATGATTTGTTAAACTAAATTTACATAGGACAAGAGTTAGACCTACACATTGGGATTATTTTGTAAAGGTGGTATGAAGATTTGTAAAGGACATTGATCTCTAATTGAATTAGCTCAAAGGTGCATCCAACTACATGAATATGGTCTATATTTTCAATTCTAAGACTAAAGGAACATAGATCTATGAAAGATATGACCACCTTTGATCAAAATGAACCGTTCTAACCTCAGATACTATGGATTTTCAAAGTTAAAGCCATATTTACCGAAAATAAGCACCAAATATCAAATAAATTGAAAGGAAATATAAATGGGTACTGGAAGCAACAAAGATTAATGATCTTTATACTTTTAAGTAAATAATTCACTCAAAAACATGAATATATATTGATCTTTAGGTGAAACAAGGCTAAGATTAGTAAGGATTCAAAGAATTCTAGACCTCCTTCTAGTGCCAATAAGAGAGATCCTATTGATACTTATAAATTTACCAAAAGTGACCTTAGTGTTTAAATAGACTTCTCATTTTATAATTTAGAAAATTTAGAGAATGAGTTGTAGGTTTTGACAATCTGGTTGCCTATGGTGAAATAGCAATAGATTAAGATAACTTTTCCATAATATTTAAATAATTTTGGTGGTTGGGAGCCACCTTGGCCCATTATTTGTGAATCCTTGTTTATATTTAGTGAATTGCATTCCTAATTTAAGCTATAGACTAATCTAAATGGATATTTATAATGTGGATAAAACTAAAGTGATCATGGTGTAAAAACAGAACAAAGAGAAGGGTAGGGAAAAAAAGAAATAAGTGATTGCCAATTTTAGTCTTGAACATTATGACAAAGTATTAATGACAACTGAATATGCAATGAACAAATATATAATGAAGCATAACCTAAGCTCAAATATCATTATATATCAGACAAACTTCAAAGGAAAATGTTTAAGAATCACAAGTAAGAACTAGGTCTACTTTAGGGATTTACCACTATAATCAAATAGCCGTTACACATCTAAATACAAATCAAAATAAAATGAAGTAGAACCTTAGATATTTCAACTAATCTACCATAGGCAAAAATTAGAAACCCTTGTGATTAAAGAATGCTATTTAGAATTCAATGATACTATTCAAATTCAAGACCTCTACTAACAATTAAGAGAAAAGCTACATTGGCAATTAACATATCAAAATGAAAAATCCTTTCAAAATTTCTTGATTTTATTAATTAATTCAAGTATACAAAGTTACTCAAAAATATCTCCCTTTTTAAAATGGTGATACATGCCTTTATAAGAAGAGTAGGTAGTATATTGATTAGTTAAAAAATATAGGTGTACAAATGTAAGGATAACTATCCTTACA
Source organism: Torreya grandis (assembly GCA_037957365.1). Classification (NCBI taxonomy): domain Eukaryota; kingdom Viridiplantae; phylum Streptophyta; class Pinopsida; order Cupressales; family Taxaceae; genus Torreya; species Torreya grandis. The sequence continues at coordinate 1,674,406 of JARHVA010001543.1, read as the reverse complement.
ATCTCTATAATACATGTGCTTTCCCAAATAATATTGACCTAGAGGCAAATATGCTAACAAAATAGCATATGCCTTTACAATGGAATATTCTATTATAAAATGTTACCTAATTTCTATTATAATAAAATATTGCTATAACATTTTGGCAGGGTCCCTATTTATTATTGAAAGATGCTCATGGCCCTCTCATGTTATTCATTCACTAGCTCAAGATCCATAACAAGATTCATAATGCATTCATCCTCTTGGTCTGCTAGCTCATCAAATTCTTTGTCATTTTTGGCCAAAGCCTCCTTAATGCTTCTAGCTTCATTGATCCTCTCTCCTACATTGAATATCATATCTAAGATCTTATTGTTATCCTATATATACCAAGATTTTATTTTCTTTTAGATTTATTGAATCACCAAAGTGGCCCTATGTTTCCAATCTTCATCACTGATGAGACTAGGGGTAGTAGGTTATGTAGGATTAACAATCATGGTCTCAAAAATTTGCTCAATTTTGATAATGAACCCTTTATCATATTTTAAAATCCTCTTTACCTTAGTATGCTAGGTACTCAAGCTTTGAACCTTATCAATAACAATCCCCAAGATTGTGCCTAGGTGTTCCATACTTATGGTTATAAATTTTTGGATATGCTTCTTTGTTTAAATGTTGAGGAGCTAAGAAATCTTGTCTTATGAGGCCTACCATTAGGTGAACAGGTCTTTGGCTAATGTATATTGATCCTCTAATGTACTATTCCTCATCTTCATTGACTTTAATGCTTCAAACATGTCATAGAATGACTCATCAAGCATCTTGATCATGGCATATAGTACTAATAGGATTGCCTAAGCTTGCATGTTCTCCTTTTCCCTTTCCAAATTGTGGATCCTTTATTTTAGACACTATTCTCTAGCCTTGGCTTGTTGTGATTGTTCTTTTATTAAGATTTCCACATTTTCTTCATGTATTGTGGCCTCATCAAGTTGCTATCTTGTAATAGGGGTCAAACCTACAAAAGGTTCGACCTTTTGAAAGATGAATTCTTCTATCCCAACTATGGCTATCCTATTTTTTATTCTCTCTAAGATTGTTGTCTCAAGATTGAAATAAACTTTGGTAATTAGTTCCTTAAATTGGGGAGGTTATAGGACCTTGACACCTAAGCTAGTAAATGCTCTTGGAGCATCCATCTTCTTTCCTCCTGAGCCTTGGGTGATCATAATCCTTCTATCTTTGTATTACTTCATCATAGCCTTTATCCAAGGCTTAATTCCATCATGCATATCCACACCAACCCTTGTCATGGCCCATGAGTGGGAAAGAGATGTGATATTTTGTAATTTTCCATAGATGAACCAGTCAGGAATGACTGGTCCATGGATTGGAAATTCATCACTAAAGAGATTGAATTCACTAGTGGGATGAGTGAAGGTCAATCTAAGTTTCTTCCTTGGTTCTAATAGGACCAAGGCCAATTTTTCCTTCCTCTTCTCTTGAGGTGCCACATGAATCAAATATTTTCCTATTATTTCCCTTGAGGGGTCCTCCTCTCCACATAAGCCATAAGACTCTACAATTTCCTTGAGGGCACCCATAAGTGTCTCTTTCAACTCCAAGGCTATAATGTCAATGTACTAGATTTGGAAGGTGGCCTCTATTTGATGTTTAAATATAAGGGTCCTTCTCTAGGTCTTTATTATAATTTTATCTCTCCAACCTTCTCCTTTCTTTTTCCCTAATCATCCTAAATTTTCTCAACCTATTATTGAAACTACTATAGTTACTCTACCTGAGGTTGATCATGAGCTATTTGAGATGACCTACATAGTAGGTAGTATTACAAAGGAAGTAACTACCCTATTTCCATAAATGTCTTGTCATCTATGGTCAATCTATGCTTTAGCTTGAAGTTGTGGCCTTGGAGCCTAGCCAACACTTCCCCATAATTCCCATTTATAATGTATATGGTGTCATGGACACCCAATTAGTGTACAACTCAAGCTTGAGATTTTTTTTCCTTTAGACGTTCTCTCACTTTGTTCCTTAGATTCCACATTTTGAGTTCATCTAGCTAAAATCCAAATGAATTCCTATGTGTGACCATAACTTCCACATACTTTAAAAATTTAATTATGATTTTACGAATATCTAATGGGAAGGGGTAAAACAAACTCTACCTCTTTTCCATGCAAGCCTCATAAATGCCAAGGATGAGCTAGGAAGTAATCTCCTACTCAGTAAGTTTATTTGGGACATGCACTAGTAGTCTATAAGGTTGGGACATAATTCCCTCTATCTTGTTGATGGTGTAATCTAGGAAATGCCACACATGCCCAATCATCTCCACACACTTTTTGATGAGGGGGTGAAGCTTAGGCATGGTAACCCCTATGATGGATTCAACTATTGACTGGAAAATGTAGTCATAGATAAACTGCATGTGAATCTTGTATTTAAAGATATACAATTTGGAATAATAGTGTGAGATGGTTATCCTACCTTTTATGGACCAATTCTTAATGCTAGGGAAGGTGACTAAAGTAAGAAGGGCATTAAGTAGGTAAGACATCATGTAGAATTGATTGGAGGTCTTTCTCTTGACAGTGATGAATTGCTTGGCAAGGAAGATGTTGATCAAATCTCTTATTAGAGGGGTAAGTTTTTCTTCCACCAGGAAGTGTACATATGAGACCCAAACCTTATTTACGTAAGTGGTTGAAGGGACACAAAAATATATATTTAACAAGGTCATTATCACCCTAATAGCTTCTCTCAACTGGATGATATGGATTTTACCATCAAGGATTCTAAAGATGTGAGGTCCTTGGTTTAGCCAGGGTTTAAGGATGAAGTCCAGGTCATGGTTATTGGTCCATTCCCTCATTTTGGGAAGGTCTACATGGGGAAGGGGGATCTTATAGTACTTTTCAAAAGTAATAGGGTAAATTTATGCTACCTCTTTTGATTTACCTTACATAATAATTTATTCACCATCAATCTTGTAATAAAAAATTGGGGGCAAAGACATCAATGTAGTCTAATACCTCTAGTTTTGTGATGGCATGATGGAGGCCATCCTTTTGGATTGAAACTAGGTCATAGTGTAATTTGTTGGTGGTGGCATTTCTTTGATCTTCCTTTGAGATGGGCTATAATTCCTCTAACATGAAGAAGATTTTGGACCAATTCTTGATGCTCTAGATGTTTAATGCATCGAGGTTTAGTTTTATATCCTTAAATAGCTGGTCCTCACTATCTATCATCAAATAGAGCTTAACCTCTTCCTTTAATTATTATTTGTCATTTTCTATGATCCTTGTATCTACCAATTGCTCATGTTTAATTTTAGATGATTTTTGTGGAAGATTTCTACACTTGGGAACATAATTAAGTTATCCTTTGATCGAATTGTAGTCAATTGAATCCTTTTGGGTTTCTTTTATGTAGGGTTTAGGGTTTTGGATTATACATTTTTTGGATTTGATTTGGACCCGTATACCTTTATACCTTTGTGTTTTTGATCCTACAAGATCTTCAATTTTGTCTTTTTTTGCTTACATGGAGCTTATGTGGCACTAGTCTAGATCCTTCATGGAAATTTTCATAAATGTCATTTGAACACTAGCAATTGGTATTTAAAATATGTTATTTATTTCATGTCATGGGATGAAAATCTTGGATTAGTATGGGTCATTGATTATAATCTATGCCCTTGTATTTTAATTGGTTTTTGGGTCTTAAGCCTTGCAATTGTGACACTTAGCATGCTTATGTATTTCCCCCATATTCCAAATATTATGTCAATCCTTTGTTGAATATTCATTGGCCACATAGTGGGTCCATGGTTTCTTAGGGTTTTGTTGAAAATTATCTAGGGACCTTCACATTGTTGGATCAAATATAGTGACAAAGCATAGGTCGTTGATCTATAAAAATGCTCAAACATTAAGTTAGTACACTTTTAAAAGTCATGACTTAGGCTTACCTCCCTTAGGCTAAGGTTTGTTTCATGTTTATTAAGCATGGGAGAAACCTTCACCTAAGGAATTTAAACCTAAGTTATGATCTAAAATGGGTCAAGGTATAAGACTTCTAGGTGAATATATGAATTCTGTTTAGCAAACACAATGAAAACATTAGGCTAAAATATTTATGCCATGTGTCATAACCATGATCAAAATAGGTTAAACATGAAATGATAATATGAAATTTACATAGGGAAAGTCTATGATCTAATTTCCATTATGAAAATACAATGTGGATACTTAAAGCATAGACTTAGGCTAGGTATATTTCTTGCATATATTTATGTTATACAAATTGAGTCGTTCCATTTTAGGCATATTTTGAGTATTTCCCTCAGCTTGGTAAACCACTTTAGAGGATAAAAGGGTTTTGGAATGTTATTTAAACACTAATAAATATATTTTCATGGGTTTAAAATCTATGGTCTCATGACCGTTAAATATAAACATTTAGGTGTCAACTGATGGTTGCATGGTCATCAAGTTTAAACTAGTAAAAATTTCATTTTAATGGACTTAAAGTTGATGGTCACATGGAAATCAAGTTAGTCTTTTAGGATATTTAAATGATGGTCATATGAATGTCAATTTTAAGTTCATTAAAATATTAAAGGTTAAATGTGAGGATGCCACTTGGATTTTTTGCAGGGCTTCCTAAGGTTTCAATGTTAATTTTATCTATTAGATCAAATGTTGTGATAAAATGACAACCATGGGATCTTAATTTGGAGATTTTTTTTGATTGACTATCATGTCAAGTGGGTCCCCTTTCCTTTGAGTCCTCAAATATAATGGTTTCACATGTCCATCTTTTGAGCTCCCTATATCCTTTTAACTTTTTAATTATGCTTCACTCTATTCCATTAGGTCCATGCAAGTAAGCACAAATCATCAAATTATCCAATATGTATGATATTTAAGCTATAGTTTCAGGTTATCTTCAATCTATTTGATCAAATATCACTATAAAGTGACACCATAGGATCTTATGAGATGTAAATAAATTAAGTTAGGGACATGGGGATATAAAAGAGTTAGTTTAAGGTGTTAAGATTAAGTTCATGATTATATTAATGAATATGTCAGGGCCTTAGTATTATAACCTTAGGCTAAGTTTGGGAATATTGAAAGGGACCCTACATGATAACATTAGTTAGGCCATAAATAACTTAGAAAAGGGGGAAATAATGAAGGGGTTCAAGTTTATTAGTCAAGTTGTGTTAAAAAACATGACTAAACCTAAGATATGCATTTTATATCTATGTTTATAAATGAATTTTAAAATGTTTCCCACTAATTTGGTTCCCACCTTTATTAAAATTTGAATCAAGGGTTTGACAAGTTTTTGGAATACATAATTATTAGGGATACATGCCATGGAACCTATAACTAATAGTCAAACAAACTTTATTAACAATGTTAGTCTAGATTAAGATAAAATAAAACCACACTAGTATGTATTTAAATAACCTAGATGACCTTCAAACTTTGTGGAACACTTTGTCTTATTGAAATTACCATGTTGTATGATAAATATTTTTTAAGGGTCCCAATCTTAAAATAATTGGGGTATGTTGGTCCCAACATAACCCTAGACCTAACCCTAGGCCTAACCCACACAAAATCAAACAAATAACTATTTAAACAAATATTCCAAATTTAATTATTCCCCCTAAATCATTCTATGATTGTCGACATGGAGGTACCCTTAGAACTACCACTACACCTTGCACTCTCCCTCATCCTCCCTACATCTTCGTCAGCTAAACCTCCACCTCACCTTAGTCAACTCTTAGTCAAATAAAACCCAATCAAATCTCCACTCAATCACTCACTCAAACACTTAATCATCATTATTTTTATCATAAGAACCACAATAATCACTATAGGTTGAAAGTTCATAAATGAGGAAGAATATAACCTCATTTGGTAGTTAACCATTGCCCTTTTAGGGATGACGTATGACCACTGATAGTTTCTTGGTGATCACTAATGGTTGATATTGACTATTGATGGTTGATATACCTAGGGTTTTTTCACCCCACCATAACCTATTATTTCAACCCATAATCACTATTTTTTATTATCCCACCAAACATTACCAACCCAACCTCCTTACCTACATCATATCATTGGTGTACACATTCTCCATCAACTAAAAAACCAACCATCTAACCTTGATTTAGTATTTTTGGCCCACATATTGCATTTTTTGTGATGACCTTGCTTTGGTTATTGTTTACTACAATTATTACTTAACCATAATTAAACAACTTGAACTTACACTACTTTTTCACACTAACCTAATTATGTATTTTGGGATCACTTCCTACCTTGGATACCTATGAATACACTGACCTTGACTAAGAGACTTGAGTTTATGAGTGTAACCTAACTACCATGCCTAAATGCAATCACTTGGTCCACTTGTCACTTATCCTTCTAACACCACCTATTTTACTAACTATTTCAACCATGATAACCTAGTCAATGCATAATATGTGATATTACATTTTGTCACATTCCATGTGCATGTTTGTACCTTGATGCCCAATCCAACCAATATAATCACCCACTTATTAGATTATCACACCTATGCCTAATTATATTTTACCTCATCAATTCCCAATTTAAGGGGGAACACCTCCTCCCATGCTTGATCAACCCACCATCCATTTTTTGTTATATAGCTTACAAATACAAACTTCATAACAAAAAAGGGTAAAACGTAGACACTAAAAATATACACATTATGGTTCTAGATGTCAAAATAACCCATATACCACCCATGGACCCCCTTGGGGCCACTTCATAGCCTTTTAATCACCAAACCTAAGTCACACTAACTAACTTTAACCATTCTACCTTTGACCTATCAACCACTAATTGTCGACCCCTAACCACTGATAGTTAGACCCAACCACTAATGGTCATCCTTTAACTACCTTAAGGGTTAACTCTAGCTCAACTCTATCATGATTTTTTATTCTTATCCACTTACATAATTATGCATGTTAATATTAAAATTAGACAACCTATTAACACTTTATTTGAACTTATTATTTCACCTTTCCCTTCCTTATATAGAAAGAGAGGAGGAGGAGGTGAAAAGGGGGAAATAATCATTAGAGAGAATAAAAAATTATCAATTTTTTTTGTATCATAACTTCTTTATAGGTATTCTTCTAGCGAACCAACAACTAGGTTAGAGATCTAAAGTGTTGTTGCTCATCAATCGATGACCAAGGTATTGTCACTTTAACATAATTACTTTGGGATCCACAATAAGTTTTAAACCACTCACCTTGACATTATTCATGAACTAGAGTTAAGTATCTATTTTTATCAATTATTTCTTTTGTTTCTATCTCACAACTAGCCTTCAACTTAAACCCACCTCCTAGAATCACTTAGCCACATTCCAGACTAGACCTACCCTTACTCAAGCCAAATCTAATAGTATCCATCGATGGTCACTTATACACTAAAATTTTTCCCCCAACCAATAATGGTCATCTAAACATTGATGGTTATCCAACCATTAATTATTCACCCAAATATCAATAGTTATTATGTGATAACTCTAACAACAAGTTATTCCACCTATCAGACCCAAACTAAATCCCAAATTTTGACTTTTTTCCTGATCACAAAACATCACCCTATTTCTTAAACTATGTATAATTCATTTAGCATTTATATTTAATCATTAATTATTATAATTAGGCAAATTCATCTCTTTCAAACACTTCTTATATTTGATTTCAGTATCTTCTATTATTCATGCAAGCAATTTATCTTTGATTTCCAAAACTTGATTGTTTAAAAGTGTGGATTGAAAACCTCTAAGGAATATTTTTCTTCTTGGATCTATATTTTCAAGAAATCAACCATACTATGTAACTAATCAACCATTTCTTTAGTGCTTTCTTATCTATAGGTTATTCCTCCCAAGCTAAAGAGAAGTATCTACAACTATTTGGATCATAGAGCACAAACAAAATTTAGGCTCTACTAACCTCACATTTTTTTAATTTTTACAAATTTATTCCTAATAAATAAGAAAAATTTACATGAAACACACTCAATTATTATATCAAACATTCTTAAAAACTACCAACTTTGATAATCAACATAGGCAACTAGTCTCCTACTAAAAGACCCCATAACAAGAAAAAGTACCTGATGTGTCCAACATGAAAAAGGTCCTATTTTACCCTAAAATCATCCAAATAAAACTTATATAAACACTTAAGAAACTTGATGAAACTATTTTAAAAAGTATTCATTAGACCTTTTCATGTTTGAACAGGCACATCATGACCTTATTATGGTATTATACTTCTATTATCTTGCAAAACATACTTTGAAAGCCATAAAGTGATCTATAATGAAGCCAAATATTAATTTAGTCAAGAATATCACCAAAATATTTGATATTTATTAGATCATATCATGCCTTTAAACCTGATATGATACTTATCAAGAAACCCTATATTTCTTTCGAAACTTGAAACCCATTGAAATGACTCAAGATGTGGCTAGACATACACATATCTATTATGAAAAAAATCTTAAAATCATCAAATTCACCTTAAAATTTGATAAACAAGGTTTCAAATTAACATTATAAGGTCATAATAGACAAAAAAAACATGATCCATAGGGTGAACAAGTGTGATGATCAAATTTTCAAATTGTACGGGTGACAGATTGATTTGTGAGGTCAAACTTGTCAACAGTAATATAAAATCAAATGTCAAGATTAAAGTTTTATAAAGTGTAATCATATTAAATGGGGTATAAATTTCTCTAGGGCTCAATGATAGATAAGTGATTATAATGATGATTGAAAATATTGTAATAAAGGGGATGATTGGTGTAATGGTCATTCAATGGGTGGTATATGTAATATAAGGTGATAATGGAAAGCCTAATAAACCTTATATATATACCAATTTATTTGATATATGGAATATAATAGTCAAATATGAACACATATATTCATAATAAAAATAAGGATGCAATATTTAATCTACTAAGTAAATAAAGGAAAGAGAGTAAAGATAGAGATAATTACCTTTGGGTGGACCCTTTGAGCTTCAATGTTCCCATTTAAATTCAAGTGGTACAATAATAAAAATAAACCAACATTTTATTACCTAATATAATGCATTTTTATTTACCTCTTTCTAGTGTTTTCAAGCATATAAAGTGAACTTTATACTTTCCTTACCACATAGTACTTAATGAATATAATGTTAATATATTTAAGTTTAAAGAATAAAACTATTATTTTATGGATAAATATTACATAATTTACCTTTATTAATAATTTAAATTTACTAATAATTTATTATGTTTAGATAACATGGATAAATCATGAGTTATAGGGGACACAACCAATGTGTGCAATTGGGTAAGCCAACTTGTAGCAAGTGGACAAGCTGACCCATAACACATGTAGTTGTTGATTTTTACAACTCATATAAACTATTGGGTTGATGATATAGACCATATAAACCCATAATGGACCCCATATCATCTATATATAATCATTATAAAATAAATAACTTTATGTAGCAACTGAAGACACAACTAGACCAACTTGTAGCAAGATAATTGTTCCAACTTATAGCCTAACAAAAGCGGTTCCACCACAAAACTAAGTTACACCTAATGAGATGTGGTGGTAAGTTTAATGTTATTATTTATTCCATGACCTATAATGGAGAAATATAAAAATGTAATATTCCACCATAACTTCCTTCCTTACGGACCATTTATTTATTGTTTCAATAGTGTAATTGATTGCTCTGTTCTCTACTAAAACTACCCATTTTGTCATGTGGATTGAATAATATATTTATTATATTCCATTTTAATAATGAAAATAACTCATATATTTAATATATGTTGTAAAAAATTAGGAGAGTTAGGAAGTAAGGAAGAGATAATTATTAGTGTTAAAGCACAAAATTATAGTTTGAACTCTTTGTAATTTTTTTGTAGTAATACCCACCTTGATACATGATATTTTAATTCAAGGATAATTAGTTTTAGGTAATATAAAATATTTTTAAGGATATTATTTTAACTAAAATATAACTTAGGAGGGCCCCCTCATTATTATGTTTGGTAAAGATCATAAACTGTTAGTATAGTTCTTTTTTCTATTGTGTGAAAAATACAATTTTTGTTTGAGTTATATATATGTTGAATTTATTAGTTTTATTTAATAAAGTATTTTATAGTTGTGTGTGTTCTTATTTTATTTAAGGAATCTTCCAATATATAAAACAAAGAGTTCATTTCCATTACAACAAGTGTTCATTTCAATTTATCAAGTGTGATTTCCTTTCTGAGAATTTTAATTTCATGCAATTTACTTTACACAAGAGTGTTTACTATACGCAACCTATAGTACATAATTATATGTAAATAATTATTTTTGAATATATAGTGTTGGTACCTTGATAATATTAAGAACCCCAAGTTGATAATTAATGAAATTATCATAATTGATAAACTAAGTAGCTAATCCTTAGAAGAGGTCTATCTGACTGAATGTGAGAGATTGGTTTTGCATTAGTTTAATTGGTTGTTTAATTATTATCATCAGTTTGGCATCATTACCAAGGATAATTTTTAAAAATTTAATCTTTATAAGGTTTATTTTGTTTATACTTTCATTTCCCTACTTTGTAGTTTAAATTTTCCTATTTTATAGTTTAAAACTTTTCTACTTTCTAGCATAATTTATTTTTATTTTTTAAAATTATAATTCAAAATTTTAAATTAGATTAATCAAAATAATTAAAACCATTCAAAAAATAACCCTATGTAGGACATATCATGAATAATAGAATATAAATACTAATTGAGTTGCATGTAACAATGACAAGAATATCTAGGTATAATCTCACTACCAAGGTTGAACTTTTTTGAAGAGGAAGAATCTTCACCTAAAATAATAACACATTAAGAGAAGACACCAATAGTTATTTCATGACCATAGAATTATCAAATATTCCATAAAGAGTCATAATGGGATAAATATGGGCTAAGTGGAAATGATGACATCAAGGAGATGATAATTAAGATGAGAAAAATTGTGGAGCGAGTTGGTAGTTTGGTATATGAGAATCTCTCCCTCAAAAATAATCTATGAAATTTGGTGGGTTATAAAAAATTCATAATCATATATTATTTATCTAGCATGGATGTGCTTAGTCATCTAAAAAAAAAGAGACATAATGATGAAGGCTTGAGTAAGAACACCAAGAAGGATAAAGGTATGATCAAGGAAAAAGGACAAACCCTTGAATCTCTAAATATGGATTATTTGGAACAAAATTTGAAGAAAATGTTGGATACCTAGGATGAGGCCCTTGGTGGGATGAAAGTTTAGATCCTAGTGGTTTCTTTTAATTATTTTGTTATTATTTTACTTTTTTGCTACTAGGAAGTGGTTGTGATGTAGCCATTTATTAGATTTTTTTTCTTATCTATAGATTTATTTGTATATATTGGTTTATGAGACCTTATCTACAAGTCTTTTTCATTAGTGTAGAGTCTCTATTAAAAAAATCCCATTTTCTAATCAAATAAATTAAGTTCATGACTATCACTTAAGAATTTAAAAGATAAAACAACAAAGGATTTATTGGGTGAGCTAATAATGTGGTCCAAGGGAAAGGAAAAAGAGGTGTACACAATGATATATTATTTACCTACAAATATCCTATCTAAATATATAGACTCTAAGAAGGTAAATCGATGAGAACCCATTGATACTTAATGTGACCAAGATATGACCAATGGATCCAATAAACATAGAAAGGGGAACACCTATAACATAATGTAAAGATAAAGGGTTAAAAAAACCTCTAGGAAATCAATAAAATGCAATAGCCTAACTAGGTCTCTATATATAAAGTAATCAAATATTGAAATTAAGCAATATAAGTAAGGGGAAGGATTAGAAACATATTAAAATGGGTAAGGAGCCATGATAGGAAAATGAGAGGCTAGGATATCTAAGATGGATAAATGGTAAGTTTTAATAATCCTTTAGACAAACTAAGTTTAAATATACATATAATTCAAACAAGGAGATATACATTCATTAAGCAAAAAATTATGCAACTTTTATCTATCAAAATCAAGGAGCTTACTTACCTTGAACAAGACATGCCAAGGATTATTCTCTCCCTTAGAAAATGGTGTTTTTTAAGAAAATTTTAATGGATGAATCAATATCTAGGCTAAAATGACTCTTCCTATTGCATCTAAGTTTCTAAAATACAAGGTTTTTCCTTCAAGATAAGATCTAAGAAATAAATCCTCCAAATATAGACTTAGGGTAGAAGTGAAAGAAATATAAATTAAAAATGAATGTTCATCTATATTAGATTATAATGGAAACTTGTATTTATAGTGATTAAAGATCCTAATCCATCCTAGATATTTAGTCAACATTATCACACAACTTAATTTATTCTAAAGTGGGCTAACTAACTTCAAACTATGTCAATTAGGATGACTTTGTTATAAAGCATACACTAAAACATTTTGGATTGTACTGATCTTATCTATGTATCTAGGATGGGATGGATAATAGTAAAAAATACATCTAATTAGGATGACATAGTAGGAAAATATATGTCTTAATTAGATATAGGATGAAATATGGAAGGAGATATTGTAGGGGATAAAATCTAGATAATATGGATGGATGTAGGAATGATAGATAATCAATAATGTCTCCCATGAAGAACCATCAATCTACCCACCCCTTTCCCAGTGCACACTTTAAAGCATGCACTTAGGGAGATTGAAACTTTATATTTTGTTTTAAGAGAAATTTTTTTAGTAAATAATAAATTTTAAAAAAAATTGTGTATACGTATGCCCCACCTTAAACTCATCATGTGTCACCAAAGTGTAACATGGGATTGTGCTTTGGGAAAAAAATCATAACAAAGTAAAAATTGAGCTAACTAAATGTAGTAGAAAGAGGAAATTAAATGAAATTAAATAAATTTTAAGTATGTACTTTCACTTACTTTGTTACTATTAAAGAGAAGTTTCATGTGTAATAAATGATTATAGGCACCCTTTATCTTGAGTAAAAGGTGGACCCTAAAATAAGAGAAAATTAAAAGTTTTTTTGCATTTTTTTGTTGTGGTGAAAAATTACCTATTTTAATAGGATTGTAAGGCTTATTTTTATTTGTAAAAAGGACCTATATAAAAAAATATAGACACACAATACATAATTTCTTGGTAAATAAATGAAGGCTGAAAATTTTTAAAAAAAAAAAAAAATTATAAAAGGGTAAATTATTATTCATATGTGCATTTTCTATTTTAAGAACCCAGAGTTTTGTGTATCCAAATATAGTTAATTGAGAGATAATGGCCCATGCATGAGGAGGTGGATGAGCTAGTGGATGTATCATAGCTAAAAATGGCATGGTATAGGTATGGGGTGCATTAAATGTGATTGTTTAGCATGTTAGATAAAAATGAATTAGAATTGGATTAAGGAAAGTGGGCACTAGGGCAAACCTATGAAGTGAAAATTTACCCAACAAGCATAGGTGTAGATATAAAAATAGGATAGGAAAAAGGTAAAAAATAAGAAATCAAAGTGTATGTCAAGGGAATTTAATATGGCCTAGTTAAAAATTATCATGTGCTCTAAATGGTATCATCTGGTTTGATACAATTGAAAATCAAGGACAATTTATGCTAGCCGATACAATTGAAAATTGAGGATAATTTATGTTGAATGATACATTATAAGTTGGCAAATGTAGTTAAACTAGATTTTTCTGATGCTATAAAACATGACCAATGCAGTATATGAGTATTAAAGTGGTTGATGATGTGTATTATGGATGATATAATTAGAAGTGTGCCTAGTTGATGTAGTTAGTTATATGCTTGATGTCATATAATAATTATATAATATGACTAACAACATGTGTAAAAAATGTACTATAAGAAAATGATCAATGTAATAGGACATGGTTAACATAGTGTTGATGTATAGATGACTGATGTAGTAAGGTACACATATGATATAGTGATAAAAATAATATGGCCAATGTATTATAGTATATGGATGATATAGTGATGAAAATAAGATGGCCAATGTAGTAAGGTACATGGCCAATGATGTAGTTAATTTGAAAAAGATTAAATTTATTATCTTTATATCTATTGTATATCAATTTTTGGATACAACCCTAATTTGTGTTATATTGTTTAAATTTTTTTAGAGGAATAAGAGATTATGGAGAATGTTATTATTTTAGGGAGTTATATTTATGAGTGCTTCCCTATGTATAGATTGATAGGGTTTCCCATGCCATGTATGATGCCCTCTCACAAGTATGGAGGTAGGCACATGATCATATCATAAAACATATTATTCATGTACCTATGATGAGAATATTAAAACATGGGAAGATAATTTATAAACCATATGTGGGTACTATGGATACCTGACCATTATGGCCATCTACTGTGCAAACACATGCACAAGTAAGGATCATAGGACACTATCTATAGTGGATAGAGATTTAACCATGTTAATATGTACTTGTTTAGTTTGGGATACCATGCCTAATATATACTCTTGTGGTCCCAACATATAATTATTGACATACAAGGTAGAGACATGGTATGGGAGGTGGAAGGGTAATAGCTGAGGTATCAGTCATATGACCTCCTTATCCTAGGGTGGTGAGATGATAATAAAAGTGATAAATAGGAAAGAATATCTTAGGAAGGGAAAGAGGAGTAGTGGTGGTGGAATAATATTATTATTAGGTACATGCATAACCAACCACCATTAATAATATAATGGAGGTATTGGAAGGTACAACCTTAACCACAACCACAATTATAGTTGTAGCTATAATAGGGAGATCCTATAACTTAGCCAACACTTAGATGATAATGTGATAAATATGTGGTTGGGTGTGAATGCTCATTTTATTCATCTATGGAAGTATAGAGCCTTTGTTCCTCCTTAGATACATGACACCCAAGAGGTGTTAGGTGGTCGACTTGATGGTGCTAATCTAGGTGAGTAAAATGCATTATATTTGTTACATGTATTTTAATTGGATATAGAAATATATTCTAGATATATGTATGAGATTTTGAAATATATATGATATCTAATGTTATCTTTGTTTAAATTTT
This sequence comes from Torreya grandis, assembly GCA_037957365.1. NCBI lineage: Eukaryota > Viridiplantae > Streptophyta > Pinopsida > Cupressales > Taxaceae > Torreya > Torreya grandis. The sequence goes on along the minus strand of JARHVA010001543.1, from coordinate 1,659,167 downwards.
ATAAATGTTATGGTAGAGGAGGACCAATAAAGGACTATGGTGGGTACTTCCCACCATGACATTTTGGATAATGTGTTAGCAAAGCATGATACTACATAGTTGATTGGTTCATTAGTTCCTTTAGACCAAGATTATGATGAATATTTTAGGTTGGTTAGGAAGGCTAAATGAGAGATATAAATATAATTATATGGGCTTAGGCTATAGTACCACTGGGATTTATCCAGGGAGAGATGCATACATGATAGAAATTAGATAAGGAGAGATTCACTCATTTAGATATAAATAGAAATGTACTGATAATAGAAGTCCATGTGGCCAATCTATAGAGATAGGTGGATGGCCTATAATCACAGACATAGTCACTAAAACAAACTATACATATAAGTAGTGTAACACCTCCACTATTCTATAGGCATGATGGCCCTCAGCCTTAGATCTATTTTTGTACTATGTATCATTTTATATCATGATGTATATAAAATCATTGAACCATGTGTGTGTGTGTGTGTGTGTGTGTGTGTGTGTGTGTGTGTGTATGTGTGTGTGTGTGTGTGTGTGTGTTTGTGTGTGTGTGTGTGTGTGTGTGTGTGTGTGTGTGTGTGTGTGTGTGTGTGTGTGTGTGTGTGTGTGTGTGTGTGTGTGTGTGTGTGTGTGTGTGTGTGTGTGTGTGTGTGTGTGTGTGTGTGTGTGTGTGTGTGTGTGTGTGTGTGTGTGTGTGTGTGTGTGTGTGTGTGTGTGTGTGTGTGTTTTAGTATGACTCAAGGATGTATTTTTGTTTGCATGTGTATTTTTGGTTTCTTATGCTATGGGAAAGTTTATGATGTAAATTTCATTATTTTATAGCAAATGTGAACAAAGGCATGGTTAGAAAGATTGATAAATTTAAAATGACAAGGAGTTGTAAAAGTAAAGGGTAAAAATGAATGTAAAACACATCACAAAATATGAAATATGTAAAAGACTAAAAGTAAATGAAATCATGAAATGATAAATTTTAATTAGAGATGTAAATGCGATAATAATTAGATGACCAATAACATAAACCAAAAATAATAAATAATCAATTAAAATAGAGAGAAGCTATAAATGAGCGAAAAAATAAAACTTAGTAGGAAATATTGGCACTATCCAAAGTCTTATACTAAAACTCAAAAACTTAAGCCAATAAGCATGATAAAATAGATATTTATGAGGAAAGGCTAGTCCTATCCAAGGTATTATAGTGCAACTCACAAAGGGAAAACGAAATGGTATAATTAAAAAATATGATCAATGATATGATCAACTATAAGGGATATCCATAATTTAGCACTAATCACATAAATGGATCTTTTATGATCCCCATTTACCCTTTTATTTCTATTTATTTAAAGCATGCATAGGTCAATTTTGAGATTACACACTTGCCTGTGGGCACAACTAGGAATTCATTGATCTTACAACATTTTTATAATTTTCTCTAGTGACTAAGTATAAAATCCCTTATGTTTGTCACTTATTTCACTCATGATTGGTTTTCCAAATATTTATGGAAGAGGAATTTAAAAAACCATACAAATATAAATGCCATATCATTAGAAAAATAAAAAGGCAATGATTAAAAGCAAAAAAGTAATATTAAAAAAGTCTTATCACAACAAGAGACATGATATTCATTTAACACATCTCTTATTCTAGTTGAATCTCGAAATCCATAGTTAACTTTATAATAGATCCAACGTTCATTAGGGTGTGGTTGGATAATAGACAGGGGTAGGAGGTCTCATTATCATATACTATATAGTGCCACCTACTTTATCACACAAGTAACCAATATTTGTAGTAAACCAATGGATTTTTAATGGGTCTTAAGGAATGGGGAACAAGTTGTGGGAAGGTAGGACCAATTTTAATTTTTATGCATAAAAATCTTCTCATAGAATGATCTACATACTTTAATTACTATCTCAATATTTATGTTTTATATTGGAAGTGTTTTAAGTACTTGATGTCAACTATTTTTAGTACTTGCATACTTGTCTAGTGTGTCTCATCATTATTAATGATTTCTACAAAACCCATGTGGCACTTCACACTCCTTCACATATTATTATCCTTGATATCACCCATGGGGGAATTTGGGTTTCGCACTCCCCATTGAGGTTACTGAGGATGAATTTACAACTACAAGAGTTGATTTATCATTTTCTTCATTTTATTGGCATTATTATTTTGGAGTGTAGCTATATAATTCATGGTTTTCAACAAAATTTGATTAGTATTGAGAGTTTGTTGACTAGTAGAGGGAGCTTGAGATACACTAGAAGTGGTATTGATGTGAGTATTAATATGAAAGGTTTAAGTGTGTCCACTAGAGGAAAGACCTTCCATGGTAGTGGATATAGTAGGCATGGTGGAAAAATAAGGAAGAGGAGAAGTCATGTAATGAATTTCCCCAAATCTTATAGAAATGGTATGTGTAGGTGAAGGGGGGCATCCAATGTGGGATCCTATTATAAGGTTATTAACCATCATAAGATACTTTCTATGATTTTTAGGTTTTTAAAGAATAAATATGATCATTTTAGATTCATACTTAAGGTCAATGTCATCCTTGATAATAGGCATATGTAGAGTAAATTTAAAAGGATCAAGATGAGTGATAGGGATAAAATTGTAATGTGTTATTCTAGTAGTAATGTGAATATTGATTTTATCTTTATTTTTGATAATATTAAAATAATATTTTAGATATTTATGGGAGTTAATAAAATACATCATATTGTGTTATGTTCTCTATTAGAAATCATCAAGGATATACTACTATTGAGTATTATCATTAATGTCAAAGGTGCATCTTAAGAAGGTTGATGTAAAAGGTGACTAAGCCTATTTGGAAGTGTGTGATGTGATAAGGTGAATTGAGAGAGTAGTGTCATGAGATAATTTTTTATAGAGAGAAAGAGAAAGAGATAATTTGAAAGAAACTAATGTCTTATGGTTTCATGAAGGTACAGGTCATTGATGACAAAAGTGCATAGGAAGCCTAGTCATGACATGAAGAGGTATATGCATGAAAATGGGTGAAAAAAGTCATGTGAAGATTTAATATAACTATTTTATCATGTACGTGAGTCATTTAATCATTCATGAGAGTTTTAGGGTGAGCCTATATAGTTAGGAACTTCATGCTAGGCCTACACCTAGACCATCCTTAGACCTTACCTAGACTAATGAGGTATGAAGATTATATTTAAAGGTAATTATGCATATTTTAGAATTTAAAGAGGTGATATAAGTTATTTTATGCATGTTCACAAAAGTTTGAAGTCATGCTTTGAACAAAATTACATGAATTAGTGTTTTAGGCTTTCTTGAGTTCATAGAATGAGGTCTCAAGACTTGACAAGCACTTTTAGACATTTATTGGCATGTGTAACATCTACATGGGAACTTGATATATTAATGAGATATGGGTAAGTTACCTAGATAATATATCTAGGAATTGGTGTTGGATTAAATGGGTTGTCTTTTATGAACAATCATTAATACCAAAACCTGTGTTAAACCTCCCTAAAACCCTAATAAGGACCTGATGTGAAAGATATTGTTAAAATCAGCTCATAATGGATTAAAATTACTATAATAGATATTTTATCATATATTAAACTCTCCCAGGTACCTCTAGGTGGTGGTGGTTAGTCAGATGAGAGAGAAAATACACAAATATAGGCTTTTTTGTTAAGAAATTATTGCAGATCTCAAAAGTTATATTGGTCAATAAAAGAAAATAGATGGAAGAAGAATATAGAGAATCATTTTTCATGTCAACTATGATTTATGTATAATTTAATTGATGTTAAATTTTCTAATTTGGTAATCCAAGTTAACTAATCATAGATAGACCTAATGATGTAAATAGTGCAAAACCTAAGTATAGATGAAAAGATGGATTTGAGGGTCTGAGCATGGCCTATTAATGTAAAAAAGTGCATGAAGAGTTTATTTAAGAATTTTAAGTCATGTTTAAACTTGTAATATTTTTTTAAGGTTAATGAATATGGTGAAAATGTCACTCACAAAATGACCTATCTGGTTCAGATAAGACTATATGTTATAAGGTCAGGAATTGGCATATAAGAGCAATATTTATCATTAGAACATATGATATTTCTATCTAAGTATGGTATATATATATCATAAGACCATTTACATTCATCATAATTCATGATAAGTGTCTACATAGGTTTTGGAGGTCTAAGTCACCATGAATGATCTTTGAGGTAGATTGGTAGTTTTAAGTGAGTAAGTTGTAGAGATGTTCTTGAACCTTTATTTCTTGAATGGAAGTGTTCCAAGAATTTGGTGATTAAACTAAGGTCATTTATAACCTATATACATGTTTAATTTATCATAAATTAATATCTTATATGTGTTTAAGCTTCATTTTTTCAAGACAAACTTTTAAGGCACACAAGCCTAATAGGGCAATTTGTCCTAAAAGAGCTTTCATTATATGAAAAAAAGATACAAGTATAACCAAACATGAAAGAGTTAAGTATAGGTCATTTTATAATTGATTTATTGGTTTTTATTGTTTTATAAAGTCATCTAGGCCAAATAATATCAATATTTGGCATTAAGAGGACACACCTAATGCAATTAGGTATCTATGAGGCCTAAAAAAGGAGTAAGGAATAATTGAGTTATTATAGACCAAAAAGAGTAAAAATTTAATTTTAATAATGTTAATAATACATTATAATACCTATTTAATGGCTAACCTATGAGGTTTAATCTATGTGGCTGACCAAGTGGTGTGTAATCATGAGACTTGTATATATACAAGGTAGTTTAGGCCTATTTTATTTATGCAATTGAAGTGAATAAAATATTACATGATAGAGAATAAGGTCTTTAACCGATAAAATAATAGTCAAGTATAGGTATGGTGATAAAAATTCATGAGGTTTCTGATTTGATGTTGATTCAATTAGGGATTTGGTGCTCCCTTGCAAGTAGGTGTTTGCCAAAGCTTACTCATGTGGGTGCTTGATTTCATTGGGGTTGATTCTCCAAGTTGAGTTGGTACTCAATATAATTTGATATTTTTTTTTATAATAATGTAGTAAATTTATAGGGATCATAGTGGGTTTTATTCCCATCAAGGGTTTCCCACTCATATGTTTGTTTTCTTGTGTTATGCTCATGTGAATAGTCTTTATGCATTGTTAGATCTCAATGTTTCATTAATAGTTCATGAATGATTGGTTATAATTGAAATAATTTTTTTGGTAAATTGATTCAACCCACTCAATTATTATGATTCCAAAAATTTGTATCAAATCTTGGTCCTTTGAATCAAGCCTAATAGCTTAAAGGATATCCTAAAAGCATAAACATGTCTAGTCATCATGTATAAGAAGGTTTCTCAACTGATAAGGCTCCTCTCTTTAGTGGGACTAAATATGAATTTTGGAATATAATAATTTTTTATTATGTAAGTTCATTAGGCTATGAGATATGGTAACGCATTATTTATGGATTCACTCCACCTTCTACACCACCAACTAACCCAACAAGAAAGAAGGCTAGTGAGAATAATTCTAAGGCAATGAATGCCATCTTGTGTGGTATTTTAGAGGCATAATTTATAAATGTCATGAATTATGAAATAGGAAAATGGATTTGGGAAAATTTACATAGCATCTATGAAGAAGACACCAAAGTCAAGTTGGCAAAGTTGTAAACCCACCAAAGGTAGTTTGAAAGTCTAAGAATGAAAGAGGATGAAAACATAACATCTTATCTATTAAGAGTAAATGAAGTGGTAAATTCCATAAAAGGTCTAGGAGAGAATTTGGAAGAATTTATAGTATTAATAAAAGGTATTGAGATACCTAACATATAATTTTTATTCAAAGATGTTTGTTATGGAGGAGATCAAAGATCTTAACATATTATTGATGGATGAGATTCATGGAATCTTGATTACCTAAGAAATGATAAAAAGTGATGAAATACCTTCCAAGAAGGAAGATGCATTCAAATCTAGGAAAAAGTCACTAGGTAAAAAGGCTAAGGATCATGTTGACACACATTGATGATGACAAGATAAAAGCCATGTTTATCATAAAACTAAGGATTAGGTAAGTATAAAGGCAAGTTACCATTAAAGTGTTTTAACTATGGTAAGATTGGTTATTTTTCATCTAAATGTCCTAATAAGGATAATAATGATCATGATGGATAACATCATGAATATCATGGTGATGATAATAAGGTCTATAATCTTGACAAGAGCAAAAAGGGTTTCAAAAAGTATGAAAGAAAGAAAGGGTCATTCAAGAAAAAGAAAATTTTATATACCAAAGAAGATAATAAATCATTTTATGTAAGTGACACAAATATATTTGATAGTGATGATGATAGTAATGACCATGATAATAATGAAACCTTATTCATGGATATAGAAATAGATAATGAGGGTTGTTCAAAATGGAAAATTCTTATATATGATGAAGAAGAGGTTGAAGTGAACCTTGAGGTATAATTGGTGAGTGCTCAATATCTTTGAAGAGAAACTAATAAAAAACACTAATGAACATGAAGAGATCATAAAATAGTTGTAAACTCAGATTAAAATTGTCACTACAAGTCTTAAGACCAAGGAGGAAGAATGCATCAAGTTTAGAATACAAATGGAGTCCTTGAAGGTAGAATTGGATCAAGTAATAGTCAAGTTGAAGACACATTAGAAATTTGAAAAGAGTACTAAAGTTGTTGGTGATATTTTGAATAGTAAAAGGTATCCACATGACAAATAATTTCTTGTGTTCAAATAAGATCAAAAAGAAAATAAGGAGAGTTAGACATTAAATAACACTAGATCAAGAAATGATGGTACTAAAAAAGTAAAAACCTACACATAAACTCTCAAATATAAGACTCAATTTGATCATCAACAATTAAAAAATAACTTGAATCCTTCAAAATACAATAAAGGTAAAAGTGCTTCATTTAACATTAGACAAATGAGGTATGAAAATCCTTTCAATGGTTACTATTTCTCATGCAATTAATATAGACATAGGGTTCTATACTATATACATCATGCTAGAATCAATTCCTCATGGAGGAATATTATGTACACACATCACTATAGTAGAAGTAGAATTATATTTTATAATTGTGATTAAAGAGTACATATTGCAAGGGATTGTAAAATAAAGCATATGAGGAAGATCAGTGAAGAAAAAAGGCTATATGGTCATACCACTAAGAAGTGGATCAAGAAGTTAGACACTATGGACAATGTGAAGGATGAGTATAAGACTAAAGGAGAAGAATCTATGTAAGCTTATATTTCCTTTCACATTCAATATGAAGGCATGAATTGGCATACAAATAGTGGTTTCTCAAGAGACATGATAAGAGATAAGATGAAGTTCAATTCATTCAAGAAGAGTGATGTAGGAACAATGAGATTTAAAGATAACATAAATGATAATATAGTTGGCAATGGTGTCTTGAGTTTGGGCAATAGGAAGACTAAGATAGAGAATGTGTTATATGTAGAAGGTTTGAAACACAACAGGCTTAGTTTAAGTCAAATGTGCAACTAAGGACATAAAATAACATTTCATGACAGAGGGTGTGATATAAGGATAGTTAAATCAAGAAGACTAATTATTAATGCTAAGAGGACTGAGAACAATATGTATGTCTTGAATGAAAGCAAGAAGGAGATATGCTTTATGAACAATATAGATGAAATTTGGATATGGTACAGAAGGTTAGGGAACATAAACTTTGAAAATATGGTTAATATAATCTCCAATAAGTATGTGAAGAACATGCCTAAAATCACCAAACCTATAAACATACTTTTCAAGGCATGTGAACATGGTAAGCAAACTAGAAGAAAGTTTAAGTCCAAGGATTACTCTACTATAAAACATTTAGAGTTAATACACACTGATCTCTATGGGCATATAATAATCCAAATTATTCAAGGATATAACTACTTCATGTTACTCATAGATGAATACACAAGAATGACTTGGGTAGAATTCTCGAAAGAAAAGTCAAAAGATCTTAATAAGTTCAAGGCATTCAAGGCTCTTGTTAAGAATGAGAAGAATGGGAAGATTAAGTGCCTAAGATCTAATAGAGGAAGAGAGTTTTTGTCTAATGATTTTTATGACTTCTTTGAGGTTTATAGAATAAGGAGATAGTTCTCAACAACTAGGACACCTCAGAGAATGGGGTAGTGGAAATAAAGAATATGATAGTTCAAGAGATGGCAAAGACTATGTTAAATGAGTCAAGGTTAGTTGATAGATACTAGAGAGAGGAATTAAACACTATAGTTTACATTTTGAATAGATGATATATAATTACTAATGCCAATAAGACTCATTATGAATTATGGAAATGAATACCTACTAATGTGGAACACTTTAGAGTGTTTGGAAGTAAATTCTTCATCGAAGAGATGAGGAATACTTAGGTACGTTTGATTCTAGGTCTGATGAAAGAATATTCTTTGGATACTCATTATTAATCTTAGCCTATAAATTATATAACAAGAGGTTACAAAATATATTGGAGAGAACTAATATGAATATTGATGACATAATCCCTAAGAAGTCACACTTATGGTTAAAGGATTATCAAAGAATCTAGAGTTAAAGAATGAAGAGGAAACAATAGATCTTGATGAGGAAGATTAACAAGTTAAGGAAAGACAATATTGAAAATTTCCTTCAATATAGATTTAGAAAGACAATATTGAATCACAAATCATTGTAAATAAGGATGCAGGTGTACAAATAAGGATAAGACTGGCAAGTAACCTAAATTAGGAGAATGTTGCTCTATTGTCTAAGATTGAACCTAAAAAACTTATAAAAGAAAGTAAATACAAGTATTTGATAGGTAATATGAATGAGGATTTAGATCAAATAGAAGATAATGAGACTTGGGAACTAGTTCCTAGGCCTAAATACAAGAATGTCATTGGCACAAAATGGGTGTTTAGAAATAAGTTGAATAAAGATGGAGAAGTTACTAGGAACAAGGATATATTGGTATGCACAAGTTGAAGGGGTAGATTTTGAGTAAACCTTTATTTTAGTAGCAATAATGGAGGATATTAAACCATTTCTAGCATATTCAAGATTTAAAGGGTTTAAGGTGTACCAGATGGATGTCAAATCTAATTTTTTTTAATGGGAACTCAGAAGAGGTGTATATAGAGAAACCTAAGGTCTTCTCATTATCATGTAACGAGGACTATGTTTGTAGATTGAAAAATTATCTTTATGGCTTATATCAAGCTCCTAGAGCTTTGTATGCCAAATTGGATAGGTATCTATTGGACCAAGGTTTCAAAAGAGTAGTTATGGATAGTAATATATACATAAAGATAGAAGGTGATCATCAGTTGATAGTAGTTGTCTATGTGCATGACATCATATTTGGTGGAAATAGTGATAATATGACTAAGGCCTTTATATAGGTGATGAAGAAGGAGTTTGAGATGTCTATGCTAGGAGAAATATCATCCTTTTTTGGGTTATAAATCAATTAATCAGAAAAGAGGTATATTCATTTCACAAGCTAAGTACATAAGAGAGACATTGAATAAGTTTAAAAGGGAATATTTCAAGGAAGTTAGAACACCTATGATCAAAAAGTGTAAGTTGGGAAAGGAATATGAATCTTCAAGGGTCAATCAAACATCATACAAGTTAACGATTGGAAATTTTATCATACATTATTGACTCTGAACCTAACATTATGCAAGCAGTAGGTCTTGTGGAAATATTTCAAGTAGAACTAAAGGAAAATCATTTAAAAATAGTTAAAAGGATACCTAGGTATCTAAAACAGACTATGGAGTTTTGGTTGTGATATATAAGGTGCAAGGATCTTGATTTGGTAGCCTATATAGATTCATATTAGCTAGTGAGTCTAGATGATAGGAAGAGAACTAGTGGAGGAGCCTTCTACTTAGGAGAATGCCTAGTATCAATAATAATCAAGAATCATCCTTAAATGGCATTATATACTTGTGAGTTTGAATACATTTTAGCAACTTCGTGTTTCACTCAGGTCCTATGGATATGATAGACCTTAAAAGACTACAAGGTTGAGTATCATAGTTCTAGCCATATATATTATGATAATACAAGTTCCATAATCATTACAAAGAATCATGTCATGTACTCAAGAAATAAGCACATTTCCAAAAATTATCATATCTTAAGAGAGTAGGTAAGTGATCAAAGTGTTAAACTTGAATATGTTTCTACAAAGGATCAAATTATAGACATTTTGACCAAGCCACTTCCAAAGGCAACATTTGAACATCTAAGATAGGAATTGGGTATAATTCCTACCCCTAAAAGTCATTAGGGAATTAAAGTGCTTAGGGGAAAATAATTAGGTGGTTCATTATCTCCAAATATAAGGTGATTAGTTTCAAAAAAAGCTATGCATAGAGATAGTGGGAGCATGTTTATATGGTACTTCATAAACTCATAATCTTGTGTGTTGAGTGTCTTGGTTGCAAAAGGTATGATCTAATAAGTTGTAAACATATCTTTGTAATTTATGTCAAAGGGGGAGAAAGTTTAGAATGAGGAAGTTATATCTTTTTGAAATAATCTTCTAAGAGTGGTTTACATCAATGAAAAATGGGGAGATTGTTAAGTATTGTCATTGATGTCAAAGGTACATCTTGAGAAGATCAATGTGAAAGTTGATTGAGCCTAGTTGGTAGTCTACGATGTGATAAGGTGCATTGAGAGAGAAGTGTCACGAGAGGGTGTTGTCATGAGATAAAGATAAATATATAACTTGAAGGAAACTAATGCCTTATGGTTGCATAAAGGTATAGGTTATTGATGGTAAAAGTTCATAGGAAGCCTAGTCATGAGCCTAATCATGACATGAAGAGGTATGTTCTTGAAAATGGATGAAAATAGGCATGTGAAGATTTTATGTAACTTTTTGATCATGTATGTGAGGCATTGAATCTTTTTTGAGAGTTTTAGAGTGAGCCTAAAGGGGTAAGACCTTCAGACTAAGCCTACACCTAAACCTTTATTAGACCTTACCTAGCCTAATGAGCTATGAAGACCAGATTTCAAGGAAAGTATGCATATGTGAGAATGGGTAGAGGTGAGATCATGTTTTCTAGGTAGTTTCATAAATTCTGAGGTCATGGTTTGAAGGAAATTGCATGAATTAGTGTTTTAGGCCTTCTCAAGTTCAAAGAATGAGGTCTAAAGACTCAAGGAAAACTTTCAAACTTTTGTTGTCACATGTAACCTATGCATGGGAACTTGATATATTAAGGAGATATGGGTAAGGGTCATATCTAATATCTTCAAGCATTAGTTTTAATTTCAAAGGTAGTCTTTTATGCATAATCATTAACACTAAAACCTGAGTTAAACCTCCCTAAAACTGTAATAAGGACCCAATGTGAAATATATTATTAAAATCAGATCATAATGGATTAAAATTCATATAAAATATATTGTATTATGTATTCAAATATCTTAGGTACCTCTAGGTGGTGGTGATTAGTCAGATGAGAGAGAAAATGCATAGATACAAGCTTATTTGTCAAGAAATTATTGTAGCTCTCGAAATTTGTATTGGTTAAGAAAATAAAATTGATGGGAAAATAATATAGAGACTTATTTTAATGTACATGATGATTTATGGATAATTTATATCCTTCAATAGTTCTAATTTGGTCATCCAAGTTAGCCAGTTGTAGATTGACCTAATGATGCAAATAGTGCAAAACCTAGACTTGAGGGTCTATACATGTTAGATTGAAGTAAAAAAGTGAATTAAGAGTTTATTTATGAATTTTAAGTAATTTTCATTATTTTAATAAGTTTTTTAGGTTAGTGAATATGGTGAAAAAGTTTCTCATAAAATGACCTGTGTGGTTGAGATAAGACTATGTGATATAAGGTTAAAAAACTAATCTGCAAGACCAATATTTATCATTAGACCATATGATATTTATATCTAAGGATGGTATAGAGAAATCATAAGGAAATTTACATTCATCATGAGTCATGTGAAGTGTCTACATAGTTGCTGGAGGTCTAAGTCACCATGATTGATTTTTGAAGTAAATTGGTAGTTCTGAGTGAGTAAGTTATAGAGATGTTGTTGAGCCTTTATCTCTTAATTTAAAGTGTTAAAATAATTTTGTGATGACCATAATGTAATGGAGAACCTATATACGTGTTTAATTCTTTATATTTTCATAGCTTAAGGGTGTTTAATCTTCATTTTTTTAATACAAACTTTTGAGGCACGTAGGACTAATAGGGTAGTTTGTCCAAAAGAAGATTTCATGGTATGAATGAAAGATAAAAGTATAAAAATTAATGAATGAGTTTAATATATTTAATTTTATAAGTTATTTAATTTTTTTTAATTGTTGGATATAGTCATCTAGGCCCAAAAATATCAAGCTTTATAATTAAGAGGACATACCTAGTGCAATTAGGTCTCCATGAGGCCTAAAAAGGAGTAAGGCCTAATTGAGTTGTTTTAGACAAAAAAGGGTAAAAATTTAGTTTTAATCATGTTAATAAGATATCATAAGACATATTATATTATTAAACTAAGAGTTTTAAGGTTGTGGCTGACCAAGTGGTGTGTAACCATGAGACTTGTATATATACAAGGCAATTTAGGCCTATTTTATTTATACAATTAAAGTGAATAAAATATAGATTGATATGGAATAAATAGGTATTAAAATGAGAAAATAATAATATATAAAAGTTTTGGTGATAAAAATTCAAGAGTTGGTTGAGTTGGTGTTGAGTCACTTAAGGATTTGGTGCTTCCTTGCAAGTAAGTGGTTGTTAAATCCTAGTCAAGTGGGTGTTTGACTTCATTGGAGTTAGTGCTCCAAGTTGATTTGGTGCTCAATATAATTTAATATTTTTTTTATATTACTATATTAATTTTTTATGGATCATAGTGGGTTTTCTTCCCTTTGAGGTTTTCCCACTCATATGTGTGTTTTATTGTGTTATGCTCATGTGAATAGTCTTTTGCTCATGTTGTGGAATTTGGATCTATGGCTTATCTCAATGTTGCTTTCATAGTTCATGAATGATTAGTTATAATTGAAATAAATATTTTTGATACATTGATTGATCTTCCCATCTTAATTATTATGATTCCAATGCTGCATGATGGAAGGTTAGAGAGGAAATTAAATTGGACTAGTCAAGGAGAATTAAAAAAATCAATTGTATCGGTAACCTCAGTGAACAAGAATAGTTAAAACTATATCAAACTATTCAATGCATTATTTTAACAAATTTTTTTGATAAATATATTTTATTGATTGATGTGATGTAGTCTAATGGAAAACTTAGAATATAATATGTAAGTGAACTCTACCAAATTGTTCAATTGAGTTACATAAATGTGAGATAACTAACATACTTTATCAAGTTGGTCGATATTATTTATTCTTAGAGGATTGAAAATAATAATAAATAGACTGGGTCAAGATGTTCAATGCATTTTTTAGGATAAAGGTTTGAGAAATATAGATTATAACTGATATACATCGATATATTTGATATATTTGTAAAGTTAGTTGGATAAGAAGTAAGAAAAATAGATTGTGTCGAGTTGTTCAATATAATCAAGAATGAATACACATGAAACTATAACAATATGGTTGATGTATTATATAAAAATAGGAGACTATATCAATTTAGATCATGTAGTTTGAAAACTCAAGTAACTATATTGCTGCTAGATGATGTAGTTACAACACACAACACAAAAATGTATTGATACTAGCTAATGCAATTTGTATTAATACTAGTTAATTAAATATGAAATAGAAAATACAATAGAAAAAAAATTACAATCTAATTATTTTTATAACTATTTTTCTAAAAAATTATCAAGTAGATGTATTAAAAGATTTAACTGATTAGTAGGATCTCATAGATACTAGATCATCCATTGGATAGTTTCAATGCAATGTTCAATTTCAATGACTATGGATGAAATACCATGACCATAGACCACTAACCCTAGTATTGAGGGTAAGTTGAGAGTAACTTCTTTATGATAACTATTAACCAGTGTACTATAGCATTATATAAATGGATGGCTTCCTAAAGTTCAATAAAAAGGAAATTCTAGGCATTTATGATATATTGTGATACACGTGGAAACTAAAGTATGTGTTTATCTCTATAATATGGATATGAGTATAAGGGAAAGTGCCTCAAACCATGATGTCTATAAATAATTAACAAATATTATAAATAGAACACCATGTATCCCTTCACAGTAGTAACTAAGTAGTTTGAAAACTATTGGAGCATAAGTTCTAAGGAAAACCAAATAAAAAGAAAATAAATTTAAAAAATCAATGTTGAAAACCAATTTTAAGCATTCAATGAACTTAAATAAATAGTAAATAAAATTGAAATTAAATGTGCGATTATATTTTCAAAGGAAAATTTAATTCACCTTGATTATGTTTGAAAAAATAAATTAAAAAGAATTGTATCGATGATGGATGATGCATTTATACACATAGTACAACACTATATAAAGTAGATTGATATCATCTATTTAAATCAAAATTATAAACAAAGGTATAAGACTAATTTGAATAATTCAAATTTATTAATAAAAAAATAAAATTATATAACTAAATCAATCAAGTTAATACATATTACTAGAAATAAAATGAAATATTGAACTAGATTGGACAGATCGATGTAGTTGACTATAATTTTTTAGACATAAGTAAAAATTTAAATATAGAAATAAATTGAAAAAAATGATCTATTTGGATGGAAATAAAAATAAATATTAGTAAAAATTAAATATAAAATTATGTTAGGTAAATTGATATAGTTGACTGGAAAAGTGAATCAGAGATAGAACTATGTTAGCTAGTTTGATATATTTTTATATCTATATGTTGAATAGAACTAAATCAACATAGGTTGATATAGTTTGTTGGAAAAGACAAACTAAAAATATATAAATAAAACTAATTCATGCTAGCCAAAATAATTTATTGTGAAATAAACATAGATAAAACTATGCCACAATAATTGATATTGTTTTCTATGGGTGAAATTTATGGTGGAGCTATATTAACATATTTGATATAGTTCATTGATATAAAAATGAAACAAAATTAGGTAGATATTCTTTGATGCAATTTGATGTAGAGGTGAAAATAATGGTTAGTTTCATGTTGGGTTCACCAAAATGTATGTAATGATCTAAAATTGACCTACAACTATCCTAACTAAAGACTTGGACTATGAAGAGGTAAATCAAGTAGATCCCATTGATAATTAATTTAATATGGATATGACCAATGGATCTACTAAAATTTGTAATGGGTTCACCTAAAAAAATGTAAATAAAAAAGATTCCAAAGACTCTAGGCAATAAACACAATGCAATTACCCTAACTGGGCATCTATTTAGAAAGTAATCAAATATTACAATTAAATGATATAATTAAGGTGAAGGGTTAAAAATATATTAAAATGGGTAAGGAGCCAAATAAGCAAATGGAGGCCTAAGTTACCTAAGATAGATAAATGGAAAGTTTGAATAATCTTATAGCCACACTATGTTTAATTGTAGAGATAATTCAAACAAAGAGATATGTATTCATTAACCAAGTAATTATGAAACTTATATCTATAAAAAGGAAAGATCTAGGGTTAGAACATACTTACATTGAACAAGACCTATCCAGCATTAATATCCCCATCCAATTTTGATTTTTAAGAGATTATTATGGTTTTAAGGATATCAATGTGAATAAAGATCTATGATAAAATGAATCCTCCTATTGAATCTAATATTCCACAAGATAAGCATTTCACTCCAAGACAATATAAGAACTAGTCCTCCAAACATAGACTTAGGGTAGAGTGTGAGCAATAACAATTGAAAATGAATGTTTCTCTTTATTGGATTGAAATGGAATATTATATTTATATTAATGAAAGACACTAATCCATCCCAAATATTTAATCTATTCTATCAAATAACTTATTTTAGTTTGAAGTGGGATAGCTAACCTCAAAATATGCTAGCTAGGCCATCCTACTTGTAAAACATGCACTAGAAATTTTGGGACTGCATCAATCCAATTGATGTAGCTAGGATGGGACATATTATGGTTATTAATACATAAAATTAAGATGAAATAATAGGAAAACATAGGTCATGACTAGTTAGAGGATGAAATATGGAAATAGATAGCATAGGGGATCAAATATAAGGAAGTTGGAATGGATGTAATAATGATAGAAAAGCAATAATTTCTCTCATGAATGACCATCAATTTTTAGTCCCATTTTTTGGTGCACCATTTAAGAAATGCACTTAGGGACATTGAAACTTGATAGGTTTCTAAAATATAGAAAACATCAATAACTAATAAATTTTAAAAATATTATGTGTAGACAAGAGGAACCACATACCTTCAAAAAGGATATATTTATACCCTTTCAAAAAGTACCTATTTTGGCACCCTACACCAAGGGATTTAATATTTAATACCTTCCACCATTGTTATAACTCCTCTTCAAAAGAGAACTCAAATCTCTTTTATCCAAAAAAAGTAAAATTGCAAAAGTTATTGAACCAACTAAACTAACTAAATACGATATTATTATTGGAATCCTAGAATAATTCCTAATAAGACCAAACCCATAATAAATATTCATAATATTCCACTCCACCTTATAGTAGTATAAATCTAGTATTCACTATGTATCTTGGATTAAAATTGAAAAGGGATTTGGATTATGGGTATCTAATATTTTTGGTTTACAAGTAGTTTGAAAGATAATAGGGGAATAATAAACATAAAATTCTATCCATAAGGCCAAAAATTTTGAGTTTCCCTTTAATATCCTTGAAGGTGATGCACCTATGAATAATATTCCTATTTTTTCATTTCCTAAACTTATAGGAAATGCTAGTGAAGATATAAACACATTCCTATAAAAGTTTGATGTCCTACATAATAGTTATGACTACAACTAGGATGCCCAAAAACTCAAGTTATTACTAACCATGATTAAGGATATATCCCTAAGATGGTTCATAGGACTAGGTGGTTATGTGACCTCCATTTAGGGTAAAATTAAAGAGAAATTATTATCCAAATACCAATATTATTATAGAGGGAGGGATTACATAAGAAATGATGTTTTCAAGATGTCACGAAATGAAGATGAACCTTTGGAGGACTACCTTGAAGGGTATTCAAGATATATATCCCAAGGCATCGTATCTCATGTGTTAGTGGAGACATGTCACATATGACATTTGAAAAGATTATAAACTTATATAATAACTAATCAAGATATATGATGAATAAGTACCACATTAAATAAATGATGTCTTCATCATCCACTAATAGAATCTCATGAAGGGAAGTAATTTGTTGAAAGATGAGAAAGTTATAAAAAATATAGCAACACAGTTGGACACACTTCACATGTGAAAGAAAAAATAAGACATAAATCAAGCCTTGACTATGTATTTCCTATATTTTCCTAATAAAAAAATATATTACAAATGCCATGATATTTGAGTAAAGTTAGAAATAATCATGAAAGATAACCTTGAAGTGGTTGAGCTCCATACAATTGGAGGTTATGAATATTAGATTTTATATGTGGGTTAAATCAAACCATAGATCCAAATACCACACCATCTTGGTATGTCACACAATTATGAAATTTTCAATTCTCAATTTTTAGCTACTTCACCTAATTAGTATGTAAATAATCCATGAAACCCCATACCAATTTAAGGAGAAAGCTATTTATAAAAAAATCCAATCCCTAACAAACTTGGCCATAATCCCAAAACCAACCATGGTTACTTCAAAACAAAAATCCATCATAGAAAAAATTGAACCAAAATTAAAAATGAAAACACCCTTCCAACCAAAGGAAATAGACATGGAAGATGAACTATCCATGGTACAACCCACATGATATTTTATCATAAAAATTATAACCATAACCATAATAACAACCTATGTTGATGGGCATTAATCATCCTACTCTCATGCCCAACAACTAATCAATCCCTAGATAAATATAGTTGCTTACCCATCCTATACCAAACCCTAATAATAAGTTAGTTCATTTAAAAAACTAATGAAATAATATAATATCCCACTTACTCCATGTAGGTAGGTGAGGTACACCTTTTTTTAGGGTGAATCCTTCAATAAACCACTCACTTTTGATAATGACACTTCCTAAAGAGGTCTCCAATGTCACTGCTAACACCATCACTAACACACAACCATGTAATCTAATTACAACCCATAAACCAACCATGTATACAAGTAGAGAAGGGCATAAAAACCCTCCTTTTCTTGAGAGATTAAACCTCCAAAAACTTGAAAATGATTCTTAATTTTACTTTTTAGGACAAATAAAAATGTTTGTATAAAAATCCCATTATTTCAAGCTATCAAATATTTTTTAATCTACAATAAGGTTGTCTAAATATTGTGCTTGAATAGATATGGTCATAAAAATAAATATCCCAAAATTGGAAAAGTGGTTCGGTAGCTTATTGATATCATGATGGGAAATATAGTCCCACCCGTATAATCTAATCTAGGTATTCTAGTAGTGAATGTATAAGTTTATGGTACTCTCATTAAGAATATGTTGGTATTGTTAGGAGTGACCATAAATGTAATGAAGAAACCATGAAAAAAATGGTATAATATGTCTATGCCCAACTCCCATCATTATGTAAATGGAAGATAGGTTCATAGTTAGTTGCATTGGCTTGAGATGTGGTAGGAAATAAACATAACCTAAGTTGGCATTAGGTGGATTATGCCATGCCAAATGAGTTGTGTTATACTAATGCACTGGATGAGCTAGGTGTGACAAAATGAGTTGGTCATTATAATGACATTGGTATAAGAAAACCCACCCAAAATATGAAATACCTCATATTATTTTAGAAACTAAACTAGAGATATTGTCAAAAATCTAAGTAAAAAATTATCTATATGATGACATTGGTATAAGAAACTCCACCCATCTAGTGTAACCCAAATAATCTAGCATGGCACAATCCACCCAATGCCAACCTAGGTTGTGTCAATTGCCTAACACATTTTGAGCTGATGTAACTAGTGAAATAATATCCAATCATCATTAAAATACCATGGATAACTACAATTGATACATTTATTGGTTGTAGATCATGTAACAGGATAATTTCCAAAGGTATAATAAACTAGTTATCTATCCACTAGCCTATCCCTCATGTGAATAATAATCCAAATAGATAGAAGAAGAGAAAAATGATAAAGTATCACGAGAAAAAAATTTCACTAGTGAACATATCACATATTTAAAAGAAAAATAAAATGACATAATAATCTCAAATTTCTTAAAAAAAACCTATAAGATTAGTCCACATGAATAAAATGTGTTGCAATACTTACCATGTCTCCTCTCTAACATTCTTCCAATTGAGGAAATGTACACTATTAAGGGAGAAATTTTTGATAATCTAATAATACATAATTAAATCCTTATCCCATTGTTAGAATTTTATAATCCATGGGATCATTGTCCAAACAAGTAGAAGTCTTTCTTGGATACCCTCTCAACATCAATAACAAACTAAATTCTGAATAGGAAACTTAGCTCATATCCATGCTTCAAAAGAATAAATTTGATTTCACTTAGGACTACCATGATAAGAGAGGAATCCACCATAATATATTCAACCAGCATATCAATATTAGTGAGGAATGTAAACCCATCCATATACCATAAAGATAAATGAATCATGTTTTCAAAGACATAGTGAAAACAAAACTATGGAATCTCCTAAATGATAGATTTATTTATACAATATCATATATCCAATGGGTTTCTCCCCTTGTAATAATTCCTTAAAAATGAGGAAAATGACATATCTATATATAATATAGATAAATCAACACAATCATGACTAAAGACCACTTCTTTCTCCATTTCATTGATCAAGTACTTAACATGTTGGTAGGAAAGAAACACTTCTCATTTCTTGATGGATTTAGTGGCTATAATAAAAAATGAACAACTCTTCAGGACCAAAAAAAACCACATTCACATGTCCTTAGGTAACCTATGCATACTTTTTATTTACATATATATTAAGTAGTGCTTTGGCCACCTTTCAGATGGATATTCTGAGCATCTTTTCTAATCTATCCCATGATTATGTAGAGGTCTACATGGATGAATTCATTATTTATAGAGACACATATGATGAATATATATAGAATATTTATAAATTCCTTTAATTTTACCAAGATAACCAAATGTATCTAATTCATAAAAAATATTATATGTTGATGATGGAAGGAATAATACGAGGACACCACATCTCACCTTTAGGAATAGAGGTTGATCCTACCAAGATAGAGGTAATAAAAATATACTAATTCCATGAAAAAAGGATGTTCATATTTTTATAGTAAATCTTTATTACTATTTTAGGTTTATCAAGGATTTTATCAAAATAACAACACCTTTGTTTTTTTTACTTTCTAAAAAAGTTGACTTTGTATCGACTCTTACATGTGAACAAGCATTTCAGGACGTAGAAATCCTTCTAGTATCAACTCCAATGTTGTGTGGACTAGATTGGAAGCTACCCTTCCAAATCCATACAAATAATTCTTAAAATAATTTTGAGAGATATCCTAGTAAAAATGTAAGGAGCCTTAATTTATTACATTTACTTTATCATCAAGAACCTTCAAAGTGCAAAGCTTAACTACACTATGACATAGAAATCATTTATTGCATTTGTCTATGATATCAATAAATTCAAACATTACATAACATGTTATGCTATGTTTTTACACACTAATCATGATATCATCATATACTTAATGATTAAACCAATAATTAGTGGCTTCATAATTAGATGGCTATTACTTTTTCAAGATTTTGACTTCACTATTGTAGATAGACTAGGTAAGGATAATGTAGTTTCAAAATTATAATCACAACTTACATATTCAGATGATGGTCCTCTTGTAGATTATTCTTTTATGATTGAACATATTTTTTTTTATATCTATTAACACTCCTTGATTTACATACATTACTAACTATGTGGTTGTGAGTTGACTCCCACAACACTTATCATCAAGAGAAATAATACTCTTGGTGACAAAAAGTATTAAATATTCATGGATATCTACATATATCTTATACATAAGGCTTTATCTAATCATGAACAAATGTATAAAGGAGGATAATGTAGTCAACATCCTCTAATCATGTCATGATGACCCCTGCATGGGATATTTTGCTACTAAGATGACAACTTCAAAGATCATGACCATAAGATACAATTATCATACCTTACACATAGATTATTTCATATATACCCACCATTGTGATCAATGTCAATGCATGGGGAAACCCACATGTTTGGATGAGATGCCTCTACAAACCCAACTAGTGGTTTATATTTTTAACAAGTGGGGGATTGATTTTTTTATCCCCATAGAGCTAAATTATAATAATAGGGAGTATATACTGGTATTTATATATTTCTTTAATAAATGGGTAGAATTGAAAGCACTAACACATGCAAGGGATGATAAATTTGTAGAATTTATCTATGAAGATATCTTCACAAGATACAAAGTACCAAGATAAATAGTTACAAATTAAGGACCATAATTCAAATCAGACCTGATTGTAACCTTTGTATATAAGTATGAAATCAAACACAATAAGTATGCTCCCAATCATCCTTAGTCTAATAGACAATTTGAAGTCATGATTAAATATCTGGAAAATATTATTACCAAAATAGTTGCATTACACCACAAAGATTGGGTAAAAAATTTTGTTGAAGTTGTATGGGAATAATGAACAACATGAAAGACTAACATTAAATTTATACCATATGAGTTGGTATATGTAAATAAGGTTGTTCTTCCCATATATTTTTATCTCAAATCCTTGTGGACTGCCTTGGAAATTGTTCTAGATCTTACCGAAACACATAAGAAGAGAATAATGTAAATCAATGCATTACATGAATTTTAAAGAGAAAACATTTAATATATAAAAATGTTGGAAGCATAATGACTAAGGAGAGGTGAATCAATATTATTATTTTTTTAAATTTTTACATTATCATTCATGAATTATAAAATTAATGTGGTATACTAATAACACATCAAGAACCAATTTATATGAGCAAGAGACAAGAGCATAACACATAAAACACTTATTTAAGTGGGAACCCCTAAAGGGGAAAAACCCATTGATATATGTAAATGGAATATAGTACTATAATAAAAACATCAAATTTAGTAAAGCACGAACTTCACATGGAGAACCAACCCCAAATAACTAAGTACTAACTTAGTTATGCTTTAACAAATATCAACTTGTAAGGAGGCACCAACCCCCTAGATGACTCATCACCAACTCAGCCACATGATTGTTTTGGTCATGACATATCCTTATCTATATATAGGAGAGGAGAGGATAATAGAGGAGCTGAGAGGCTATATTATGCATGAGATAGATAAGATAGGGTTATATAGATGGATAGGGGCCCCTATCCTCTATATATATAGATATAGGAATAGATAAGGAGCCCATAGAAATGGTGCTATCATTTTGTTAGTCCAAATGGATGTGTCATTTATTCCAATTTAAGATTAGAGATAGAGATATATTTTCATTATCATTGACATTGTAATTAGCATTGACATTGGGTATATATTCTATATGAAGCATTGAGTTTAGATATATAGGGGCACAATCTATATTAATCATGGATTTCTACATGTAGTCTAGAGTTGAGTTAGTCTAGCTAGGCCCCTATCTATATATGGCCACCAAAGAGAAATCAGACCAAATCAATAGGTAGGCACTCCCATGACATGACAAAGGTAGGTTATCAACTACCTAGACTCTGAGGTCAGGCTTAAAGGCCCCCTGTACCTATATATAATTGGTTAAATCTATGTGGCACTCTATTCTATATAAACTATATAGGATATGGGAGACGTGTAGATAGCCCTATCTATATGATCTAAAATAAAATATATATATGGGACCCTATCTAATTTATATCTATATATGAGGTACTTGATTGATAGGTCGAGGTTCTCCTTCTCTTGATGAAGGAGGGAGTTCCTTAGTTTAATGGAGTAGGTTAGCATTAGTGTATGCCTACATCACTCATCAACCTATCTAAAATAAGTAGGCATCTCACTCATCTTGGTATTTACATTATTTCTCAACCAACTGATTATGGCCACCTCTTCAACTCTTCAAACTCTTAGCCCTCTCAAATTGCCTTCTAGGCTTCTTTGCTCAATTAGGTCTCTTCATAATATATTAGGTCATTTGAACTTGATATTCATCCACAATACCCATATTATATATTAATTATTGTTTATATGCACCATTAAAATTTTATAAAAGTCCTCTTTTATTTCTTCAAAGTGTTATAGCTTCTACTTCAACTCACTCATTCTTTAATAGAAAATTAGGCCTATTAGTCCTTATTCTTATATTAGGATCTTGCTCATACACCCCTTGGTCAGCCTTACACACTTTATCACTTAGATTTTCAATAAAATATTACCTAATTCATGATTTAAAATTGAATCAAATATTTAAATATGTCAGTCATATCATATAGGACCAAAACCCCTTTATGCCTTAAGGAGACCTAATTTAATTAGGCCTACATTAACACACATTACCTTTAGATCTTCTTGGATCACTTTAAAACTTCATAAATATTAGGAAAACTTCATATACCACTATAATATACCCATAATAATATCATATTAGTTCCATGACATTTTTATATCCAATCACCACTTGA
Organism: Torreya grandis; assembly: GCA_037957365.1. Lineage (NCBI taxonomy): Eukaryota > Viridiplantae > Streptophyta > Pinopsida > Cupressales > Taxaceae > Torreya > Torreya grandis. The sequence goes on along the minus strand of JARHVA010001543.1, from coordinate 1,635,206 downwards.
AGCACACCATTAGTAATGTTCATAATTAGGCCTGTGCATACCTAGAAAGTCTAACTTGAACTACTTAAGATAAAACATAATTTTGATAAAAAAATGTAATTAATTTTAATATTAAAAATTTATGTGACCTGAGGATCATCACCATGTGATTTATACTTCACACCTCAAGGCAAAATTACTCAAACCCTTCTATGTAATTAGCCCACTCAGAACTACCAACTAGACTCAAAACATAATCATGGAATATTGAAATTATGACACATAAATGAAAAAAATCAAGGACTTAAAATGAATTAAAATTATACCAAAAAATTATATAAACAACCTCCAAAAAAATATCATAATCTCTAATGTCAAATTAGTCTTGCAAACCAATATCATGACCTCACTGTACTCAGACTTCACAGAGCTAGACAAGTCAACTTGTGAGCAACTTTTGTCTATATATAATGATATCCAAAAATTATATAAAAAATTAACATGTATTAAATATATTTAAACATGTATCCATTTACTTATATTCATCCCTATTATATGATATCACATCCCTAATCACCTTCTCACTTTTACCTAGGTTTCTCAATGTTTTGCATTGTTAGGCATGTTAGTGACTAGTCAAATTGAAAGTCTAGTTTAACACACATAACGGATATAAAATGATAATAAACCACCATAAACATAAAATAAAAGTCTTAACCTTATCCATCTAGTTATTTTCATAATTTTACTTTGTCAACTCTAAGTTCTACAATAAATCTATGAGAAATGTGCTCTTTCTTATATGGTCTACTCACACACCTAACAAATCAATCATACTTGGAGGTGATTGGGAGAGTTTAATAAAACCTCAAATTAATTATATATCCATTTCAATCCATTATGATCCCTTTTAAACAACTTATTTCATATTGGGTCACCATTAGGATTCTTTGAGGGTTTAAACCATTTTGAGTCTTAATGATCATTCATAAATCATAGCCCCTAAATCCAAAAAATAATGCCTATAATTTTGATCTAGGACTCTTACCATATACCATGAATATATTAGGTTCTCATCCAGAGGTTACACATTCCTATGAACACTTGAAAGTACTTTTTGGGTTGAGAACCCTTCATTCTATGCACTCGAGAGACCTCAACATACTTTTTTTGCTTTAACCTTCAAACCTTAACCTGGAACTTGGTGAACATGAATGAAGAAATATATCATACCTCTATACATGATCATGTGATGATTAAATAAATATATCATACCTCATGAACACCTTTCTTAATAATCTTTGACATCAATGCCAATCCTCAACAATAGGAACAATGATCAATAAGAAATGGTGAAATAATAAATAATGAGATGGAATGAAAATTTCACTAAGTCTATAGAATTACAATAAGGAGATTGGGCCCTGATATGTGATTCTAAGTACAAATACCAAAAATGAAAAATAAGAACAAGATGGCTTAGTCCTTATGAGATTGAAAAAGTGTTAGACAATGGAGTAGTCAAGCTTTGAATAATTGATCGACTAAGGTTATCTTTATTAGTTAATGGTCATCATCTCAAGATATATAAGAAAACACTTTCCAAAGAATAATTTATACGAAGCCTCATTAAAAAATAAAAACCTTGCATGGAGATAGAACTGCTGGATGAGTACACTCTCCATACACCATAGTCCTTGAATGACCATGTTCAACCACTAAACAAGAATTAAAGCTCACCCTCCCTTTACATGGATAAAGGCTTAGCAAGATATCTCAACCTGGTTAGTTTATTTGTTATTAGGCTAATTAAGGAATAAATAAAAATTTTGACTATAAAACTTGTTGGTTAGACATATTTAAAAATAATAATAAAATTTAATAATGAAAAACATCAGGAATTATTAGTAACTTTGATAAAAAAACTAGTTTACTAGATGATCAATGGTTGAATGAAATGTCTTGATAAAAAACCAACATGGTAGTTGCTCAAGGGAAAAAAAAGAGAGTTAAATTAAGAAAAATAAAAAAATATCTTGGCATGCCTCTCTATTTAATCGTATCAACTTCATAATTCTTGCACATATTCATTTGATATCTCTATGAGATAAGCTTAGGTTATAGTTTGATGTTATCAATTACATCTTAGCTGTTAAAGGTTCTATAGAAGATGTTATAGGTCTAATCTTAGATATCATGGGGTCACTCCTAGATGATATGGACTATTTGATAGATGTAGCATGTGAGCCTATGTTACATTATGATGATAGATATTATAGGACACTATTAGGAACTACATTAAGGCTCATATCTCTACTTTAAAGCTAGAAATGATGATTTTTTAAAACATTTAATTTCCCAAAGATGATAAGGAACTACTACATATTCCTTAGGGATGTTATAGGTCTTCACTCATAATCCTTTATGGTCATATCACTAGATTTCTCTTACCACCACACATCTTCTTGACTTATCAAACTCCATAACTACTCAAGGAGATATTTCCATTGATTAATTAACCATGCTAGTCTCTATTTAAACATTTTTGAGGGCTAAATAAATACTATAATTTAAGGTGGTTTACATCAACCATTGGCATCGTCGTTACATTAGTCTTAAAACAAGACACATGCTATAATAAACTATGTGTTATGCTTCATGAATATGGTCATCACTATTGTATAAAGTGGAATTTCATTACCAATATCAACTTTACATTCCACATGATCAACTCTTTCATCAACATTATTTCAATATTCACTCCAATATATAACCTATTCTTCATAATTTCATCCTATGTGGACACTTTCCAATCATAGAAACCAATAATAACATATAAAATTATTGGTAAGCCAATGTGTATAATGGTAATGATGAAATACTTTTCTAAAATAATTATGTTTTTTTATTTAAACATTTAAAGTTATGTTTTATAACTATTCAAAGTACTAGTACTAATGCCATGGACTCACTTAAAGACCAAATATTTCTTTTAAATTCCACTTTTCACATCAATATTTTTAGCTATCACTCCCATAACATATAAATATTCCTTCTATTCCACATGATTTGAATTTCTAAATTAGTCATTCTATGATGAGTACCACCTTGGTTGGGGGGAGTGTTCCATAAGATGTTACATGATCCCAATCAATGCTATATGAATGTCTTATTAGGGCAAGCTATAGGTAATCAAGTGTAAAATCAATGAAAATTAATGATGGATCACAATATATAAGGAATTGATAACCCTAATAATGAGGATGTAAGCACCAAACATCATAAAATTCTCTACTTACTTGTGACTAAATAGTAGAACAAACTTTCTTTCTATAATAAATACTAATTTAGGTAAACATGGGTAGTGATGTAACCAAAAAATTTCATTCCATTGATGAAATATAGAGAAATTTCAAATTTTTTTTAAAATTAAGGATGGATGAATTATTTTGAGATATTAACAAGGTATGATGATGAATTCACAAAAGAGTTTATATAAACCCTAGTGAATGATGCAACCACTATGAAAGGGATATGGGTTTAGGTAATTGAATAATTATCTATAGAAGTCACTGGATTACCATGATAAGGAGAGAAATGGTAGAGGAAATATAATACCTCCACAATAAGACACATATTTTATATGAAAGGAGAATAATTAGACTTATCAAAACAAGGTACACTCCACTCCTCCTTTCCTTTGTTGTGGTCACAAGTTTCCATATATATATATAATCAAATACCTATCTTATTAGGGTAGATACTCAATGATATATAAAAACCAATTCAAATTTATTAATCACCTTAAGGATGATAGAAAGGTAAATATACATAATTTTTAGTTAAACATGCTAAGGCAAATGCCTTAGGAGTATCAAAAAGAGAAGACACAAAATTTTTACATTATTGCTTGATACAACTAATTGTGAAAAAATGTTTAAGGAACAAGAGGCCAAACATAACTTGAGATCTCTTCCTATCCATTGAACATCTACCTAATGAGGAAAAACAAGAAGTGGCTGGTGAACATGTTTAAAAATAAATAGAGGTTATTAACAACTAAGAAGTGAATGTAAAAAGTCATGAGAGAAGAAGAAGGAAGTTGATATTAACATAATATTCCTAATAATATCAAGGAAACAATAAGACTAAGGATTTTACCTCTACATCAATACCAAGGAAGAAGCAAAATATCTCATATTCATAGGATCCAAGGAGATATTATTATAAGATTAAGTGTATAATAAAAGAAACATGTCTTTAAAAACCATTCTATAATATAGATAGAAAATGAAGAATCACCTTAAAAAGAAGACTTTAGTGAGGATGAAGGTGAAATTTAAAGTACCTTTGATGGAGATAACTCTACCTCTTCTAGTTTGAAGTTCCATATTTTATAAAAATGGAACATTGGGGTAATTAATAAAATTTAACAAGAGAAAAAATAATGGAAGAATAGTCCACTTATAGCTAAATGAAAAAAAAGGAACATGAAACCAACATGCAACTATAACAAAAATAAGATAAAAATAGTTACATTCCCTTAGGGAAATTGAAACCTTAAAGGCACAAATATAATATTTATAAACTAAGGATAATGGATTGGATGTTTTGGCTAGGTGAAAGAAGAAAAAAATACACATCTACAAGTTGCTATAGTTCAATCCATAATAGAAGAATCTTTCATGGTTGTAGGAAGGGTAGAAAGGACATTTTCATCCATTTTCACTTAAATTAATAATACTTTCTCATCCATTTCCATTCAAATAGAAGGGTTAAACTAGGAATAATTTTTCATCAAAATAATGTTAAAGTTCATATATTACAACTCTAATCCAAGAAATAATTCAAATTATTTAAGGAGGAAAATGAGGCATTAAAGAAGAAGGATAAGGATAATAAATCATAGATCATGAGATTGAAAGAAAAGGTATAAAATATGAGTTAGTTGATAGTATAATTCATGAATTGTATACCATATACAAGGTTTATGCTATGTATCTTGAATAATAATTGGTAAAATTTTAGTTAATGAGAATAGACTGTGAACTTCCCAAATTGGTGAATGAGACTCATTATTTATTTTAATTTAATAATATTAAAGTTAAAAATCAATTACGAGTTTTATATGCACAAGTATGTTATCCCCCATAATCTAGAATGAAACCTAAATCTATATTTGGGTGATGTATTATTAAGATCCTTTTCTTATTATCTTGTTGAAATAATGAAAAGACGAAGGTAATTAGCTGATTAACATGAAAAAGAAAAATAAATTGCACCAATGATTATAGGAGAGGATGTTGAGTATTATCATTGAAGTTAAAGGTGCATCATCATGAAGGTTTATGCCAAAGGTGACTAAGGGTAGTTGGTAGTGTGTGATGCAACAAGATGCATATAAGAGTGTTGTCATGAAAAAAAGAGAAAGAGATAATTTGAAGGCAACTAATGTCTTATGTTTGCATGAAAGGTATAGGTCATTGATGTCTAGTTCATAGGAAGAATAGTCATGACATGAAGAGGTATGTGCATAATGAAGTGAATGAGAATAGACATGTAAAGGTTGTATGGAATTGTTTCAACATGTAAGGTATATAATCATTCATGAGAGTTATAAAGTTAGCCTACAGGGGTAGGACCTTCAATCTAAGTCTACACCCAGACCACTTCTAGACCCTACCTAGCTTAATGAGGTATGAATATCATATTTCAAGGTAATTATGCACATGAGAGCATGGAAAGAGGTGAGATAAGTTATTTTAGGTATGATCACAAATTTTGAGGTCAAGATTTGAATTAAAAGTGTATAAATCACTTTTTAGGTCTTCTCAAGCTCACAGAATAAGGTATAAAACATGAGAAGCACTTTTAGACATTTATTGGCATGCGTGAACTTTACATGTGAGTCTAAGATATTAAGGAGATATGGGGAAGGGTAATATATAAGATCACAAAAAATTAGTTTTGGATTCAAGTGGTAGTCCTTTATGAATAATTATTAAAATAAAAACCTGTGTTAAACCTCCCTAAAGCCCTAATAAGGACCTAATCTGAAAGATTTTATTCAAAAGAGTTCTATATGGATTAAAATGAATAGATAAGATATTAGATCATGTATTAAACTCTCCCAGGTACCTCCAGGTGGTGGTGGTTAGTCATATGAGATAGAAAATGTAGAGATACATGCCTATTTTTCAAGAAGTTGCTATATCTCTCAAAAATTTAATTAGTAAAGAAAATAAAATAGATGGTAAAAGAATATAGAGACTCATTTTACATGTCCATGATGATTTATGGATAGGTTATAGCCTTTAAGTTTTCTAAAATAGTTATCCAAGTAATCCAATCATAGACAGATGTAATGGTATGAATAGTGTAAAACCCATGCAGAGATGAAGAGATAGATTTGAGGGTATGTGCATGATATATTGATGAAATAAAGTGTGTATGTAATTAGAAATTAATCATGTTTATAAATAAATCCTAGATTGGAAAAGATAGAGTGTACCTACACTTTCAATTAGGGATACATTCGTTAAGTAGGAGCATAAATAATATGGTGATCCTCTAGACCCATTTATGTGATTATTTGTCAAAATACACCATGCTAGGAAGGGTTAAAAAGTGTACAGTCTAACATAATCATACAACAACCCTAAAAGAGTCCTATGTTTAGTGTTCACTCTATTTTAATAAATAAGAAAGTAAATCTAATCTAGCACACACCAAAGCTTATGGCACAACATGAGGGGTTAGTAAAGCATTCAAAACATGTATAAGAGAATATTAATTAAGCTAAGTATTAGTAAGACCCTAATACATGGAATATGAAGAGTAATATTTTTTGATCCAATACTTATGATACTTATATATACTAAAAGAGAAGAAACCAAAGTTGGAATATACTTACCTAAATGTGAACTTATCAAGACTCAATCTCTCCCTTGGCCAAAGGGGATTTGAAAGAGATTGTTCTAGTTTGTAAGGATAAACTAAGAAAGGCAAAAACATCCAAGACTTATCCACAAAACTAGATTCTCCAAGTATAAACCATAAGCTAAGACTCCTCAAGTATAATAGTGGAAGAGAAAATTGTAAAGAAGCACAAGTGAGTAATAACTCTTGATTATATATTAAAATAATGATGAAATGGATCTTGCTCTAAATCCTCTCAAAAACATTGGCTATATAGGGTTGACCCGGTAGACCTTGTATGTTTTTGGGGACAATTCACTAGGTCTGATCTAGGTTAGCTAAAGGGATAACAAACACAAAAAGTGAAAAATACCCCTAGACTATATAGGGTCAACCTAATCAACCTAGTAAAACTAACTATCCAAAAGGGAATTAAGGCAAGAAAAGGAGGATAAAGTATGGCAAAAGACTAGAGGATTATGCAAGAGAGGAGTAAAATATTAGGGAATGTTTTTAAGAGATATTTGGATTGGTAATAATTTTTAAATAGGGGAAAAAATACTAAGAATTACCAAAGGTCATCCCACCCCTTTCATGATGCACCTTTTAGGGTGTGCACTCAGAGAGATTGAGTCTCAATGGGTTATTACAATATGAAAAGCATTAGTATTTGATAAAAGTTGAAAATATTATGTGTATAAAAAGTGAATGAAGAGTTTATTTATTAATTATAAGTCATAATCATGCTTTGATAATATTTTTAGGTTTAGGTATGTAGTGAAAAAGTTGCTCACAAAATGGCATATTTGGCTCAGATAGGATTATGAGATATAATGTCAATAAATTGGTCAAAAATACTAATATTTACCATTTTACCATATGAATTTTCAATATAAGGATGTTTTTGATATCTCATAGGAAAATTTTTATTCATCAAGATTCATGAAAAGTGTCTACACAATCATTGGATGTCTAATTCATCATGACTAGTTTTTGAGGTCCATTAGTAGTTCTGAGTAAGTGAGTTGCAAAGATGTTCTTGAGAATTTATCTCCTAAGTGAAAAATAATTTGGTGATGACCCTAAGGTCATGGGTAATATTTATACATGTTTCATTTTTCATTATCAAGTATCTTAAGGTTGTTTAAGCTTCATTATTGCAAGACAAACTTTTGAGGTACATAAGCCTAACAAGGCAGTTTATCCTAAAAGAGATTTTATGGTACAAAAAAGGAATACATGTCTAATAAATCATGGAGGAGGTAATTATATTTCATTAGATAAGTAATTTAGTTATTTTTTATTGTTTTATTAGGCCATTTGGGCCCAATAAGATCATGTTTTAACACTAAGAGGACATACCTAATGTAGTTAGGTCTCCATGAGACCTAAAAGAGAAGGCCTAATTGAGTTGTGGAAAAATAAAATGGGAAAAAATAATTATTTAATAATGTTAATAATATTTATTAAGACATATTTAGTGGTTTAATTAATATTTTTAAGGTATGTGGTTGACCAAGTGGTGTGTGACCATAAGACTAGTATATATACAAGGCAATTTAGGTCTATTTGGTTGTATGCAAAATAAGTGAATTAAATATTGAATATTTGAGTATAATAAGGTATTAAAATGAGTTATACACCATAGAAAAATATAATAGGTGTTAATATGATGATATGGTTTAGTTTTTACTGAGTCACTTAGGGAGTTAGTGTTTCCTTGCAAGTAGGTGCTTACTAAATCCTAGTCATGTGGGTGCTTGACTTTATTGGGGTTGGTGTTCCAAGTTGATTTGGTGATAAATAAAATTTAATATTTTTTTTATAGGATATTCGTCCATTTTTATATATCATAATGTCTTTTCTCCCTCTTGAGGTTTTCCCACTCATATATGTGTTTTCTTGTTTTATGCTTATGTGAATGGTTCTTTATGCATTACTATATCACTATATTTATTTCATGGTCCAAATAATGTTAAAGTATAATTGAAAGAAATTTTTTAATCACTGATTAACCCCCCTCTTAGTGATTCTTCTTCTAATAATTGGTATCAGATCTTAGTCCTTTGAAGCAAGACTAATAACTTAAAAGAGATCCTAGAAGCACAAACATGTCTAGTCATCAAATACAAGGAGGTTTCTCAACCAATAAGGTTCTTCTCTTTATTGGAACTAACTATGCATTTTTGAGAATCATAATAAATACATATCTAATGTCCTTAGGCTATGTCATATGCCAATCTATTTTCGAATTCCATCCTATGTGGTCTTTCAGAGGCATAATTTGTGAAGGTCATGAATTATGATATAGCAAAAGGAATTTGGAAAAAATTACAAACCATCTATGAAGGAGATACCAAAGTCAATTTGGAAAAATTTTAGACCAACCAAAGGCAATTTGAAATTTTTAGAATGAAAACATTGCATTTATCTATTAAGCTTAGATGAAGTGGTACATGCGATCAAATGCCTAGGAGAGAAGTTGGAAGATTCAATAGAAATACAAAAGATATTAAGATCCCTGGCATCTAAGTTTGATTCAAAATTACTTGTTATGAAGGAGATTAAACATCTCAACATACTATAAATGGATGAGCTTCATGGCATCTTGACTACCTATGAAATGAGAACAGCGAATGGAATATCTTCTAAGGAAGCTACATTCAATGTTGAGAAAAATTCACAAGGTAAAAATATCAAGGATGATGTTGATATAGATATTTATGATGATAAGATAGAAGCCATGTTTATTAGAAAATTAAGGAAAGGATAAGGTAAGTATAAGGATAAGTGACCATTTCAGTTCTTTAACTATGGTAATATTGGTCACTTTACATCTAGATGACCTAATAAATATAAGAATGAGCATAATGTAGAGCATAATGAATATCATGGTGATGATAAGAAATTCTATAAGCTTGACAAGAGAAAAAACAGTTTCAAGAAGTATGAAGGAAATAAAGGGTCATTCAAGAATAAGGGAAGTTTCTATACTAAAAAAGATAGTATCTCCTCTGATATAAGTGACACAAGTATATATGATAGTGATGATGACAATAATGATCATGATAGCAATGAAACTTTATTCAAGGCCATTAAAATAAATAATGAAGATTGATTAAAAGGGAAAATCATTATGGAAGATGAAGAATCAGATGAATATGAGGCTAAAGTGAAACTTAAGATAAAATTGGTAAGTAAAATAGAGGATTTGAAGTTCCAAATAAGGAAGAATCATAAATTGAGATCATTGGTTAAGAGTTATGAGGAAAAAATCAATCTCTTTTAAGAGAGACTAAGTAATAACACCAATGAACATGAGGATATCATCAAACAATTAGAAACTCAGATTGAGAGTGTCACTACAAGTATTAAGACCAAGGAGGAATAATGAACCAAGTTTAGAATAGAATTGGAGTCCTTTAAGACAAAATTGGATTAGGGAACAATCAAGTTAAAGACACATCAAAAATTTGAAAAGAGAATTGAAGACATTGGTGATATTTTGAATAGTCAAAGGTCTCCACATGATAAGATAGTTCTTGGGTTCAAAGAAGACCAAAAATAAAACAAGGAGAGTTAGACCTCAAAGGACAATGGAACATCAAGAAATGATGGTACTAACAAGTCAAGAACTATTCAAAAACTATTAAATATAAGACTCAAACTGATCATCAATAACTCAAGAAAAACATGACTCTTTCAAGAAACAACAAAGGTATAGGTTCATTTTTCAACATAAAATAGAAAAGATATGTGAATTCTTTCAATGGTTAATATTTATCATGTAATCAATATGTACATATAACTATGGATTGTAAACATCATGCTATAGTTAATCCCTCGTGGAAAAATAAGATGAATACTCATCTCAACACTAGAAGTATAATTATGTGTTATAAGTGTGATCAGATAGGACATATTGTAAGTGATTGTAATATGAGGCATATGAGAAGATTAGTTAATAAAAAAGGGTATATAATCATTCTATTAAAAAGTGGATCAAGAATTCAGACACTGTGAATAAGGTGATTGAGGAGCAAAAGACTAAAGTAAAAGAATATATGCTAGCTCAATATACCTTTTACATCCAAAATGAAGGCTTGAAATGATAGATAAATAGTGATTTCTCAATCCACATGATAGGGGAAAAGATCATGTTTATTTCATTGTATAAGAATACTATAAGGATAATCAAGTATGGAGGTAACACAACTTCCAAAATTATTGGCAAGGGTATCTTGAGTTAAGAAAATGGTAAGACCAAGGTAGATAATGTGATATATATGGAAAGATTAAAACATAACTTGATTAGTGTAATTCAAATGTGCAACCAAGGACACACACACTAAACTTTTATGATAGAGGGTGTGATATAAGGAGAGCCAAATTAGGAAGGCTAATTTCCATTGCTAAGAGGACTAAGAACAATTTGTATGCCTTGAATGAGATGAATAAGGAGATATGCTTTATGAGAAAGATGGATTAATGTTTTTTATGGAATAGAATTTTGGGTCACCTAAACTTTGATAATCTAGTCAAGATAAATTGTAATAAGTTTGTAAAGAATATGCCTAAAATCACCAAACCTACAAACACACTTTCAAGGCATGTCAACATGGTAAGAAGACTAGAAGGAGGTTCAAGTATAATGAGTATTCTAATTTAAGACATTTAAATTTAATACACACTGATATATGTGGACCTAAATTAATCTAAAGTATTCAAGGAGATAGATATTTCATGTTACTCATAGATGACTACACAAGAATGACTTGTGTGACATTATTGTAAGTAAAAGTTAGAAGCTCTAGATAAGTTCAAGGCATTTAAGGCTCTAGTTGAGAATGAAAATAATTTAAAGATCAAATGTCTAAGATTTTATAGAGGATGAGTGTTTTGGTCCAATGAATTTGATGAACTTTGTGAGGTCCATGGGATAAGGAGACATTTCTTAGCAGCTAGGATACCTCAACAAAATGGGTAGTGGAAATAAATGATAGAACATTTCAAGAAATGGTAAGGACTATAATAAATGAATAAATATTATTTGATGGTTATTATAGAGAGGTAGTGATTACTATAGTATATTTTTTTAATAGACGATAGATAAGGATTAATGGAAACAAAATCCCCTATGAACTATGGAAAGGCAAACCTACTAATGTGGAGCACTTTAGAATGCTTGGAAGGAAATGTTTCATCAAAAGAGATGATTGATAATCAAGGAATTTTGATTCAAGGTCTGATGAAGGAATATTATTTGGGTACACATCAATAAGATCTACTTATAGACGCTATAATAATAGGTTATAGAAGATACTAAAAAGCACCAATGTGAAGATTAATGAGACCAATTCTAAGGAGTTATACTCTCAATCAAAGGATACATTAGATAATTTAGAATTAAATAATGAATAAGAATCAATAGATTCATATGAGGATTAATAAGAATATTAGGAAAGAGAAGAATCAAAAGGCCCCTTAAGATATATTTAAAGAGACCATATTGAATCATAAATCATTGATAATAAGGATGTAGGTATGAAAATAAGGAGAAAGATGGTAAGTAGCCTAAATCAAGAGAATGTTGATATATTATCTAATATTGAACCTAAAAACCTTATATAATTAATCAAATAATTTTTTTGGATAAGATATATGAATGAGGAGTTAGATCAAATAGAAAAGAATGAGACTTGGGAGCTAGTTCCCAGGACTAAAGACAAGAATGTCATTGGCACAAATTGGGTATTTAGGAAAAAATTGAATGAAGATGGAAAATTCACTAGGGTAAAGTCTAGATTAGTATTCAATGGGTATGACCAAGTATAATAGGTAGAATTTGAGGATACATTTGCTCCATTAGCAATATTGGAGGATATCAGATTATTTCTATCATATGTAGGCTTCAAAGAGTTTAAGATGTATCAAATGGATGTCAAATCTTCTTTTATGAATGGGAAATTAGAAGAGGAGGTGTATATAGAGAATCCTAATGGTTTCTCATTATTAGGTAACAAATATTATGTATTTATATTGAAAATTTCTCTTTATGGTCTAAAACAAGCTCTTAGATAATGATACACTAGATATGACAAGTACCTATTAGACCAAGGATTTAAGAGAGGAGTTACAGATAGTAATATGTACATAAAGAAAAAAATGATCATTATTTTATAGTGGTTATCTAAGTGGATGACATCATATTTGGTGGAAACAATGATAATATGACTAAGGTCTTTGTAGATGTAATGAAGGAGTTTGAGATGTCCATTCTAGTAGAACTATCACTCTTTCTTAGGTTACAAATCACTCAATCATAAAGAGGTATATTCATTTCAGAATCTAAGTAAATAAGAGAGATGTTAAATAAATTTGAGATGGAATATTTCAAGGCATTTAACACACTTATGATCATAGGGTGTAAGGTAATCAAGGAAGATGAATCTCTAAAGGTAAATCAGACATCATACAAGTCAATGATTGGAAGTTTACTATACACTACCACTAGACCTAACATCATGCAAGAAGTGAGACTTGTGGGACTATTTCAAGGAAAATAATTTTAAAGCATTAAAAATAATACTTAGGTATATCAAGGGGACTATGTAATTTGGGTTGTGGTATCCAAGGAGAAAGTATTTTATCTTGATAACCTATACAAATGCAAATTGGGTAGGTAGTCTAGATGATAAGAAGAGCAATAGTGGAGGAGCTTTCTTCTTAGGATAGTGCCTAGTATCATGGCTAAGCAAGAAGAAAACATCAGTGGCATTATCTACTTGTAAGGATTAGTACATTACAATAAATGCATGTTTCACTAAAGTCTTATGGATGAGATAGACCTTAAAGGACTACAAAGTAGAGTATGACAGTCCTAGTCCTATATTTTATGACAATAAAAGTGCTATAAGTGTATCAAAGAACCAATATATGAACTCAAGGACTAAGCATATTCCCATCAGGTATCATTTATTAAGAGAAAAAGTAAGTGAATAAAATTTTAGGCTTGATTATGTATCTACTAAGGATCAAATTGGAGATATTCTAACCATGCCACTTCCAAAGACAACATTTGAACATATATGATAGGAATTGGGTGTAATTATAGCCCATAGAGATAATTAAGGAATTCAAGTTCTTAGGGAAACATAATCATATAGTTCATTATCTCCGAGATCATGTGAGTTGTGCTAACAAGGTATACATGGAGATAGGGGGAACATGTTTATGTGATGCTTCATGGACTCATAATCCTGTGTGTTGCATTTTATGGTAGAAAGAGGTGTAATCCAAGAAGTTTTAGGCATCTCTTTGTCATTAATGTCAAAGGGGGATCATGTTTAGAATGGGGGAGAAATAACCTTATGATATAATTTTCTAAGAGTGGTTGCCATCAATGGGGGAGATTGTTGAGTATTATCATTAACATCAAATCTACATCATTGTGAAGGTTGATTTCAAAGGTGACTAAGGATACTTGGTAGTGTTGATGTTACAAGATGCATATAAGAGTGTTTTCATCAGAAAAGAGAAAGATAGAATTTAAAGCCAACTAAAGTCTTATGTTTACATGGAAGGTACATGTCATTGATGTCAAGTGCATAGGAAGCCTAGTCATGACATAAAGAGGTATGTGCATGATGAATTGAATGAACATAGGCATGTAAATTTTGTATGTAATTGATTTAACATGTAAATATGGTATAAAATTATTCATGAGAGTTTCAACGTGAGCCTATAGGGGTAGGACTTTTACTCTAAGTTTGCACATGAGATAATTTTTTCTAGGTATGATCATAAATTTTGAGGTCAATATTTAAATGAAAAGTGCATGAATCACTATTTTAGGACTTCTCAAGTTGATAACATGAGGTCTCAAACCTAAGAAGCAATTTCAAACATTAATTAGAATGTGTAAAATCTACATGGGAGTCTAATATGTTAAGTATATATAGTTAAGGATCATATGTAATATCTCTAGGCATTAGTTTTAGATTCAAGTGGTAGTCCTTTATGAACAATCATTAACACCAAAACCTTGTGTTAAACCTCCTTAAAACCCTAATAAGGAAAAAATATTAAATATTTTGTCTAATATATATTAGGATAGATTAAAATTCCTATGTAATCTATTGTATCATGTATTCAACTCTCTTAGGTACCTCTAGGTGGTGGTAGTTAGTTAGATGAGAGAGACAATTTAAAAATACAAGCCTATTTGTCAAGAAGTTATAGCTTTTAAAATTTGAATTGGTAAGAAAATAAAATGGATGATAGAATAATATAGAGAATAATTTTACATTACCATTATGATTTTTATATAATTTATATCATTTAATTGTTCTAATTTGTTCATCCAAGTAAGTCAGTCACAGGCAGACCTAATGGTGTGAATAGCATAAAACCCAAATAGAGATGAAGAGATAGATTTGAGGGTATGCACATGATATATTTATGAAATAAATTGAATAAAAAAATTATTTATGAATTATAAATCATGATTGTTATTTTATAAGATCTGGAGGTCAGTGTATGTGATGAAAAAGTTGCTCATAAAATGGCCTGTTTGGTTCAGATAGGACTATGAGATATGAGGTCAATAAATTCATTTGAAAGACAAATATTTATCATTTAAACATATGAATTTTATATTTTAGGATGTTATATATATCATAATACATTTTTTATATATCAATATTCATGAAAATTCTCTATATAGGCATTCAAGGTCTAATTCATCATAACTAGTTTATAAGGTGAATTGGTAGTTTTGAGTAAACGAGTTGCACAGATGTTCTTAAGCCTTTATCCCTAGAGTGAAGGTGTTCCAAGAATTTTTTGATGACAATTAGGTCATGGATAAAATTTATACATTTTTAATTTTTCATATTTGATTAGGTTAAGGGTGTTTAAGCTTCATTATTACAAGATAAACTTTTTAGGTACATACGTCTAACATGGCAGTTTATCCTAAAGGAGCTTTCACGGTATGAAAAAAGGATACATGTCTAATAAAGCATGGAATTGGTTAGTATATTTAATTTGGTAAGTAATTTAATTGTTTTTTACTGTTGGATAATTCCATCTAGGCCCAATAAGATCAAGTTTTAGCACTAAGAGGATAAACCTAATGCAATTAGGTCTCCATGAGACCTAAAGGAGAAGTAAGGCCTAATTGAGTTATGGAAAACCAAAATGGGTTCAAATTATGATTTAAACATGTTAATAATATGTAATAATACCTATTTAATGGCTAAATTAATATTTTTAATGTGTGTGGTTGACCAAGTGGTGTGTGACCATAAGACTAGTACATATACAAGGCAATTTATGTCTATTTGGTTATATACAAAACAAGTGAATAAAATATTACATATTTTAATAGAAAGAGGTCTTAAAATGAGTTATAGACCATAAAATAATAGAATATGTGTGAATTTTATTATTTTATTGAGTTGGTACTAAGTCACTTAGGGATTTTGTGCTTCCTTGTAAGTAGGAGCTTATTAAAGACTAGTCAAGTAGGTGCTTGACTTAATTGGGGTTGGTGCTCCAATCGAGTTGGTGATAAATATAATTTGATATTTTTTTCATAGGATACTATTAAATTTACATATATCATATTATGTTTTCTCCCCTTTTAGGTATTCACACTCATATATGTGTTTTCTTGTTTCATGCTCATGTGAATGGTTCTTTATGCATTACTATATCACTATACTGATTTCATGGTTCAAAGAATGATAAAGTATAATTGAAATACATTTTTAAAAAAATGATCCCCCCACTATGTTATTGGGATTCCAATAATTGGTATCATATCCTAGTCCTTTAAAGCAATCCTAATAGCTTAAAGGATATCCTAGGAGCACAAGCATGTCTAGTCATTAAATATAAGGATGTTTCTCAACCAATAAGGATACTCTCTTTCATGGAACTAACTATGAATTTTGGAGAATCATAATTAATACCTATCTAATTTACTTGGGATATGACATATGTAAACCTATTTTTTATGGATTCACTCCACCTCCTATACCACCAACTGATGAACAGATAAGAAGGAAAGTGAAAACAACTCTAAGGTAATGAATACCATCTTATGTGGTATTTTATAGGAATAATTTGTAAAGGTCATGCATTGTGATACAAACAAAGGAATTTACAAAATAAATTAAACCATCTATGAAAGAGATACCAAAGTCAAGTTGGCAAAATTATAGACCCACTGAAGATAGTTTGAAAGTCTGAGAATAAAAGAGGATGAAAAAATTGCATCTTATTTGTTAAGAGTATATGAAGTAGTAAATTTCATAAGAGGTCTAGGAGAGAAGTTATAATAATCAATATTAGTATAAAAGGTATCAATATCCCTAACATCTAAGTCTAATTCAAAAGTCTTTGCTATGGAAGAGAGCAAATATCTCAACATACTATAGATGAATGAGCTTCTTGGCATATTTACTTCCTATGAAATGATAAAAACTGATGGAAGACCTTACAAGAATAAATATACATTCAAAGTTGATAAAAAATCACAAGGTAAAAAGGTAAAGGATGATATTGATACAAATATTGATGATGATAAGATATAAGCCATATTTGTCATAAAACTAAGGAAATTATTAGGTAAGTATAAGGGCAATTTGCCATTTAATTGATTTAATTATGGTAAGATTGGTCACTTTGCATCCAAGTGCCCTAAAAAGGATAATAATGAGCATAATGGAGAGCATGATAAACATCATGGTGATGATAAGAAGTTTTATAAGCTTTACAAGAGCAAAAAGAGCTTTAGGAAGTATGAAGGAAATAAAGGGTCATTCAAGAATAAGAGAAATTTCTATACTAAAGAATATAATAGATCCTCTTGTATAAGTGACACAATTATATCCGATAGTGATGATGATAGTAATCATCTTGATAGCAATGAAACTTTATTCATGGCCATAGAAACAAATAATGAAGGTTATTCAAAAGGGAAAAATCTTATGGAATATGAATAATTAGATGAAGATGAGGCTGAAGTGAACCTTGAGGTGAAGTTATTAAGTGCTCTAGAGGAGTTAAAGTTCCAAATAAGGAAGAATAATAAATTTAGATCATTGGTTAAAAGTTATGAGGAACAAATAAATCTCTTTAAAGAGAGACTAAGTAACAATACCAACGATGATTTTCACTTCATGTCTTAAGACCAAGGAGGCATAATTCACCAATTTTAGAATATAATTGGAGTCCTTGAAGGCAGAATTAGATCAAGCAATAGTCAAGATAAAGACACATCATAAATTTGAAAAGAGCATTGAATTCTTTAGTGGTATTTTGAATAGTCATAGGTCACTACATGACAAAATAGGTCCTAGGTTTAAACAAGACAAAAAAAAAGGAGATTAGACCTCATAAGAAAATTGACCATCAAGAAATGATGGTAATGATATAGTAAAGACCTATGTAGAAATTCTTAAATATGAGATTCAAATTGATCATCAACAAGTCAATAAACATGTAACTCTTTTAAGAGATAACAAAGGTAGAGGTGCATCATTCAACATCAGCCACATAAGGTTTATGAATTCTTTCAATGGTTACTATTTTTCATGCAATCAATATGGACTTAGAGATATATACTATAGGAATCATGATAGAATCAATTTATCATGGAGGAATATGATGAATACTCATCTCAATAGTAGAAGTAAAATTATGTGTTATAAGTGTGATCAGAGAGGACATATTGGAAGGGATTACAAGATGATTCATATGAGGAATACTAGTCAATATAAAAGGGTATAAAATCATTCCATTGAGAAGTGGATCAAGAAGTCAAAACCTATGAATAAGGTGAAAGAGGAGTAGAAGACTAAAGGAGAAGAATCTATACTAGCTCAAACTACCTTTCACATCTAAGATGAAGGCATGAAATGGTATATAAATAGTGTTTGATCAAGCCACATGACAATGGAAAATATCAAGTTCATTTCATTTAAGAATAATGTTACAAGGATAGTGAGATTTGGAGATAATGCAACTACTAATATTGTTGACAAGGGTATCATGAGTTTGGATAATGGGAAGGCCAAGATAGAGAACTATTGTATATGGAAGGATTGAAACATAAATTTCTTAATGTAATTTAAATGTTCAACCAAGGACACACACTATCCTTTCATGATAGAGGGTGTGATATAAGGAGAGCCAAATCAAGAAGGCTAATTGCTAATGCTAAGAGGACTGAGAGCAACATGTATGTCTTGAATGGAATCATGAATGGGAGATAATTTATGAGTAATATGGATGAATTTTAGATATCACACATAAGGTTGGATCACCTAAACTTTGATAATATATTCAATATAATATCTAATAATTTTATGAATAATATGCCTAAAATCACCAAACCTAAAAATACACTTTGTAAGGCATGTCAACATGGTAAGAAGACTAGAAGCAAGTTCAATTCTAAGGATTATTTTACTACTAGACATTTAGAGTTAATACACATTGATATATAAGGACCTAAAATTATCCAAAGTATTAAATGGGATAGCTATTTCATGTTACTAATAGATGACTACTTAAGAATGACATGGGTATCATTCTTAAAAGAAAAGTTAGATGATCTAGATAAGTTCAAGACATTTAAGGCTCTATTCGAGAATGAAAAAAATGGAAAGATAAAATTTATAATATATAATAGATGAGTAGAGTTTTCTTCCAATGAATTTTATGACTTTTTTGAGGTCCTTGGGATAAAGAGATAGTTATCAACAACTAGGGCACCTTAGTAGAATGGGGTAGTTGAAGGAAAAAATATACTAGTTCAAGAAATGGAAAGGACTATCAAGATTATCTGATGGATATTGGAGAAAGGTAGTGAGTAATATGGTCTACATTTTTAATAGAGGATAAATAAGGATTAATGGAAACAAAACCCCCTATGAACTATGAAAAGGCAAAATAACTAATGTGGAAAACTTTAGACTGTTTGGAAGCAAATGATTCATATAAAGAGAAGAGGAAGACTTAGGTAAGTTTGATTCAAGGTCTGATGAAGGAATATTTTTTGGGTACTCATTAGTAATCTTATCTTATAAATTCTATAATAAGAGGTTGCATAAAATAGTGAAAATCACCAATATGGAGATTCATGAGGTGAGTGTTAAGGAGTCACACTCTCAATCAAAGGATGCATCTAAGAATTTAGAAATAAATAATGAAGAAGAGGAAATATATTTATATGATAAAGAATAATAATTTTATGAAGGAAAATATTCAAAATTACCCTAAAGGCATATTCTAAGAGACCACCTTGAATAACATATCATTGGTAACAAAGATGCAGGTATGTAAATAAGGAAAAGGCTGTTAAGTAACCTAAATCAAGATAATGTTTCTCTATTTTATAATATTAAGCCTAAGAAAATTTTATATAAGAAATAAAATACAAGTTTTGGATAGGATTTATTAATGAGGAGTCATATCAAGTAAAAAAGAATGGGACTTGGGAACTAGTTCCTAGGCCTAAATACAAAAATGTCATTGGCACATAATGGGTTCTTAGAAACAAATTGAATGAAGATGGAAAAGTCACTAGGAACAAGGTTAGATTGGTATGTAAGGGGTATTGCCAAGTAAAAGGGGTAGAATTTTAGGATACCTTTGCTCTAGTAGCAATACTGGAGGCTATCAAATTATTTATATCATATGCAGGCTTCAAAAGTTTTAAGGTGTATCAGATGGATGTTAAATCTACTTTTTTGAATGGGAAATTGGAAGAGGAGGTTTACATAGATAAACCTAAGGGTTTCTCATTATTAGGTAAAAATTATTATGTATTTAAATTTAAAAAGGATCTTTATGGTATAAAAAAAACTCCTATATCTTAGTATGCTAGATTGGATAAGTACCTATTAGACTAAGGATTAAGGAGAGGAGTTTCAGATAGTAATCTATACATAAAGACATAAAATGATAATCAATTGATATTTTTTTTATATGTGTATGACATTATATATGGTGGAAATATTGATAATATGACTAAGGCCTTTTCATATGTAATGAATAAGGATTTTTAGATGTCCATGCTAGGATAACTATCATTCTTCCTTGGGTTACACATTACTCAATCAGAAAGAGGTATATTCATTTGAAAAGATAAGTACCTAAGAGAGATGTTGAATAAATTTGAGATGGAATATTTCAAGGCATTTAACACACCTATGATCATAGGGTGTAAGTTAAACAAGGAAGATGAATCTCCAAAAGTGAATTGGATAACATATAGGTCAATGATTGGAAGTTTTCTATACACTATTGCCTCTAGACCTAACATCATGCAAGTAGTAGGACATGTAAGAAGATTTCAAGTAGATACAAAGTAAAATAATTTGAATTTAGTCAAAAAAATAATTAGGTATCTCAAAGGGACTATGGATTTTGGATTGTGGTGTTTAAGGAGCAAGGAGTTTATCTTGATAAACTATATAGATGTAGACTAGGCAAGGAGTCTAGATGATAGGAAGAATACTATTGGAGGAGATTACTTATTAGGAGAATGCCTATTTTCATGGATAAGTAAGAAGTATCCATCAGTGGCATTATCTACTTGTGAGGCTGAGTACATTTTAGTTTCTTCATGTTACACTCAAGTCTTATGGATGAAATAGTTTTTAAAGGACTATAAAGTGGAGTATGATAGTCATAGTCATATATTTTGTGAAAATACAAGTGTTATAATTGTATCAAAGAACCCATTTATGCACTCAAGGACTAAGCACATTACCATCAAGTATCATTTCTTAAGATAATAGGTAAGTGAACAAAATGTCAAGCTCGAGCATGTATCTACTAAGGATCAAATTTCAAACATTCTAACAAAGCCACTTCCAAAGACAACATTTCTGTGTGATGCTTCATAATCCTATGTGTTGCATTTTCTAGTTGAAATAGGTGTGATACAAGAATTTTAAGGTATATATTTTGATGTCAAAGGGGAAAAATATTCAAAATGGGGGATAAAGAGCCTTTTGAGATAAGTTTATGAGAGTGTTTTCTATCAATAACAAAGGGGGAGATTGTTGAGTATGGTCATTGATGTCAAGGTACATCATTATGAATGTTGATTTCAAAGGTGACTAAGGATAGTTGGTAGTGTGAGATGTGATAAGTTACTTAGAAGAATTATATCATGAGAGAGTGTTGTCATGATAAAAAGAGAAAGAGAGAATTTGAAGGTGACTAATGTCTTATGTCTGCATGGAAGGTACAAGTCATTGATGTCAAGTGCATAAGAAGCCTAGTCATGACATGAAGAGGTATGTGCATGATTAATTAAATGAACACATGCATGTAAAGGTTGTATGTGTTTTTTTAAACATGTGAGGTATAAAAGTATTCATGAGAGTTTCAAGATTAACCTATAGGGGTAGGACCTGTAGTCTAAGTATGCACCTAGACCACTTCTAGACCCTTCATTGATAATTATTTATGAAGATCATATTTAAAGGTAAGTATGCACATGAGAGCATGGACAGAGTTGAGATAATTTTTTTTGGTATGACCATAAATTTTGAGGTCAAGATTTGAAGGAAAAGTGCATGAATCACTATTTTAGGCCTTCTTGAGATCATAGAATGAGGTCTCAAACCTAAGAAGCACTTTTAGACATTTGTTGGCATGTATAAAATTTTCATGGGAGTCTAATATATTAAGGAGATATGGGGAATGGTTTTAGATAATATATATAGGCATTAGTTTTAGATTAAAGTGGCAGTCCTTTACGAATAATTGTTAACACCAAAACCTATGTTAAACCTTTCTAAAACCCTAATAAAGACATGATATGAAATATTTTATTCAAAATAGATCAAGATGGATCCAAATTCATAGATAATATATTATATCATGTATTCAAATCTCCTAGGTACCTCTAGATGGTGGTGATTAGTTAGAAGAGGGGGGAAATGTACATATACATGCCTATTTGTCAAGAAGTTATTGTAACTCTCAAAATTTGAATTGGTAAAGAAAATAA
Organism: Torreya grandis; assembly: GCA_037957365.1. Lineage (NCBI taxonomy): Eukaryota > Viridiplantae > Streptophyta > Pinopsida > Cupressales > Taxaceae > Torreya > Torreya grandis. The sequence continues at coordinate 1,612,270 of JARHVA010001543.1, read as the reverse complement.
AATGGATGGTAGAAGAATATATATAACTATTTTACATGTACATGATGATTTATGGATAGATTATAGAATTAAAGTCTTATAAATTGGTCATCCAAGTAAGCTAGTTGCAAATAGACTTAACAATGTCAATAATGTAGAACCTAGGTAGAGATGAAGAGATAGATTTGAGAGTATGTGAATAATATATTGATGAAATAAAGTGCATTAATAATTTATTTATTTATTATAATTATAAGATAATATTTGGAGGTCAGTGTATGTGGTGAAAAAGTTGCTCACAAAATGTCATGTCTATTTCAAATAGGACTATGAGATATAAGGTCAATAAATTGGTCTGAAAGACCAATATTTTCCATTTGACCATATGAATTTTATATCTAAGGATGGTTTGTATATCTCATAGGATAGTCTATATCCATCAGGAATCATGAAAATTATTTACATAGGTGTTGGATGTCTAACTCATCATGACTTATTTTTTAGGTGAATTGGAAGTTCTAAATAAGTGAATTACAGAGATGTTCTTAATCCATTATCTCCTAAGTCAATGTATTAAAAGAATTTGGTGATGACCCTAAGGTCATGGATAATATATATATATGAGTAATTTTTAATATTTGAGTAAATTAAGGGTGTTTAAGCTTCATTAGTGCAAGACAAACTTTTGAGGTACATAGGCCTAATAGGGTAATTTGCCCTAAAGGAGATTTCATGGTATAAATGAAGGATACATGTTTAATCAAGTATGGATGAGGTTAGTTATTTAATTTGATAAGTTGATGAATGTTTTTTTATTGTTTTATAAATACATTTAGGCCTAAGAAGATCAATTTTTAGCACTAAGAGGACAAACCTAATGCAGTTAGGTTTCTATGAGATCTAAAGGAGAAGTAAGGCCTAATTGAGTTGTGGAAGACCAAAATGGGTTACAATTGTGATATAAACATGTTCATAAGATGTAATAAGACCTATGTAGTGTCTTAAATAATAGGTTGGAGGTGTGTGGTTTACCAAGTGGTGTGTGACCATAAGACTAGTATATATACAAGGTATTTTATGTTTATTTAACTGTATGCAAAACAAGTAAATAAAATATTGCATAGTTAAGCATAAGGAAGTATTGAAATGAGTTATATAACATAAAAAATATAAGAGGTGTGAATTTTGTGAGATTTTTTAGTTGGTTTTGAGTCATTTAGGGAGTTGGTGCTTCCTTACAAGTATGTGCTTGCTAAAACCTAGTCAATTGGGTGCTTGACTTTATTAGGGTTGGTGCTCCAAGTTGAGTTGGTGCTCAATAAAATTTTATATTTTTTTCATAATAAAGTAATAAATTTGTATATATCAAAGTATTTTTTCTCCCCCTTGAGATTTTCTCACTCATATATGTGTTTTTTTGTTTCATGCTCATGTGAATGGTTCTTTATGCATTACTATATCACTATATTACTTTCATGGTTCAAATAATGTTAAATTATAATTTAAAGAAAGATTTAAAACACTTATTCACCCCCATATCAATTATTTTGATTTAAATAAATGATTATATGCCTGATATCATATAACAAGAATGAGTTAAATTGATGAACATGAAAGAAGTAGCTAAAATAACTAGAAAATAAAAAATTGATGTTCATAATTAGTATTTAACTCTGATACAAAAAAAACCCAAGAATAATTTAATTCATATATAAAAATATGGAATGCTCTAACTCCATAGTTAAATAATAAATATCCATTTAAACAATATAATTACATGGTATCAATCAAAAGGATCACCAAGTACATTGATTTTTCAAGAAGAAAGAGGTTAAGTCAAATTGATATAAATTACCAACCCCCTCTTTTGTATTTTCATATTCTAGATTGAAGAGGAATTAAATAATTTTAGGAAACAAATAAATAGAGGAAATGGAAAAGGATGCAAGTCAAATTTGGTATTTTCACAAAGCAAGGATCAGGTGTAGTAGATCTAGTTGATTTAAGGGCACTTTTCTCCTTTGTACAAAGGTTTAGGTTGTTTGAGGACACAAAATATGTTTAGTTCAAGGTTGTGATGATCCAAGGCAAAAAAAAATTTATATACCTGATATAAACCCTTTTTTTACCTCCTATTATTTTTTTCAATCATATAAATTAATTTTTTTACTTTCCTTACCACATAGTACTTAATGAATATAATGTGCATCTCTTTATGTTTTATGAATAAAATTTGTATTTTATGGATAAAGCTTACATCATGTAATTTTATTATTATTTTAGATTTAATAATAATTTCGTATGTTTAGATAAAAATTATAAATCATGAGTTACATGGGATACAACCAACCTTTAATAAATGGTTAAGCCAACCCATAATAATTGGGTAGGCCAACCCATAACACATGTAGAGGTTGATTATTTTAACCCACAACAACTAGTGGGTTGATGGTAATGGATTTTAACAATCCTTGATGAATACCATATCATAAATACAATAAAATTTGAAAGAAGATAACATTCCATAACAACCAAAGACATAGATAGACTAACACGTAATAACTAAAGTATAGTTGTTTTAGCCTAACTAAAATGGTTCCACCAAAAAGCTAAGTTTTTATGCATAATGAGTTGTGGAGGTTATTTGAATGTTAATATGGAATTAATGACCTATAAATGATTATGATAATAACCAAATATTCAACCATTAATTCCTTTCCTATGGATCATACTTCTCTATTGTCTCAAGCATGTAATTGACTACTATGTTCTCTACTAAAACCACCCAGTTTTTCATGTGGCTTCAATAAGTTATATACTTATATTCATTTGTAACAATAAACATACCAACTCTATTTAATATTTTGGTAGAATTTAGTAGAGTTAAAAATTAAGGAAGAGTTAATTATTAGTGTTGAAGGACATAATTATAGTTTGAACTCTTTGTAATATTTTCTATAGTAATACCCCATTATTACATGATATTTTAATGAAATAAGAATTGGTTTGACTTAAGATTAGTTATTTTTAAGGTATAAATTAGAAATAAAATATGATTGAAGAGGATCCCATATTTAGGATTTATGGTAAATAACCTGAACCATTAGTATAGTTCTTATTTATATTTTGTGAACAATACAATTTCTATTTGAGTTATATGCAATTTCAATTTCTTAAGTTAATTCAGTAAAATAATTTGATAACTATGTCAGTTAGTTTATTTAAGGAATCTTATAATCTAAAAAAACAAGTTCATTTACATTTAAAAAAAATCATTTCAATTATTGTAACTGTGATGTCCTTTTCAAGCATTTTACTTTCATACAATTTACTTTATGCAAGAGTGTTTCTTATACACAACCTATAGTCCCTCAATCTCTAAAAATAATTAGTGTTTCATATAAATTTCAATGAATTTCCAAGACTATAAATCCTAGGTTTTATAATTAATGAAATTAACATAATTCAAGATCCAAGTGGCTATGACTCATAAGAGGTCTTTTAGGTTGAACATGAGGGACTAGTCTTATGCCAGTTTAATTGGTGGTTTGATTATACTTGTCATGACACTTTGAAATAAATGTTACAAATTGAATTATTTAAATATAAAGATGAAAACATAGGTATCCTTAGTTTTGGACTACAAATAAAATGTGTACCTTCTCAAATTGACTTCTCCTATTGATCTTTAGAGACACTATAAGACTAGACATCCAAGATAAAGCTCTAAACCTCTAATTCTTCCAAAAACTACTTAGGAGTATAATTTTGAATGAAATTAAAGTAAATATGTGTATTCACCTAATATTTTAAATTTTATAATTTTAATGATGCATTCTCTTGCATTAAATTATTGGCACATCAGTATTATTGAGCACACACCTTAAAGGGTGCAATGGGATTGGGGTGGGACTGAATTGTGGTACTTTGTGATATAGGTTTACATAATAATCTATAACAACATCACTATTATCAGTATAAAATATTATACATCTCTTTCCATATTACCTTTGTATGTATTTTCCATCTAGATTTGCAATCTTTCCTATAATTTAAAGTAATATCTTGGTGCTATATATATAAGCATAGTATTTCATTCCTAAATTAATATATCCCATTCACACACTTTAATTTCAATCACATTTATGACTCTAAGTAGTATTTAGGAGAGTTATATATTTATATAATTATCTTGCAGGTCATGTCTTGAAGTGTCATTAAAACTCAATAAGAGAGGTCTTTGAAATTACAGGCCAAGGATATCTAATTTTTCATCTTACCATTTGAGGTCTTGAACCTATAATATCTCTTATAAAGGGCCTCCCAAGCTAAAGGGGGACATTAAAGCATCAAAAATTCCAACCAAAGGTAATTATTTCTATCTTTATACTTTATTTTATTGATTAGATTAAACATTACTTTATTATTTTGTGTATTTATGCATGTATCCTTGATTATGCACTTCCTTATACCAAATAAGTTGGTATAGATATAGAGTTGGTTAGGATTTCCATCAATCACCTTAGGTTGAACATACCAATATTTGGTTGACCATTAAAAATTACCTTATTTACAATTCATTTCCCATCATTTAATTTACTTGTATCTCTTACCCATAATTTACTTTTGCTTGCATCCTTACAATCACTTACCCATCATTAAGCTCTAGTGAGAGTTATACTCCATGTCATAGGCTTCAGATTTGGAACCCTTTAATCATGACATTTGAGTGTATATTAACCTTTGATAGTTCTATGATTATTATAGGTCCTTAATCACTCATCCAAGTATATGAAGGCTCTATTGAATGACCTTATTCGAGTCCTAGTATATTAAGAGAAAGAAGATAGTTTTAGGTCATCCTATCCCATGAAACTATTATAGGTCCTTAGTATTATAAATTGTATCATCCACCCTAATTAATTCCCTATTCTTATACAATTATATTGGCCATCCTAGTATAGTTTCCTATATATTTGAAAAATGTATTGGCTAGGCATATACAATTTTGTTTTGTTTCCAATTACATTGGCTAGTATGATATAGGTCTATTTTATTAGATTTTTATCCCATTTAAATTATCCAAATTGATATTATTCTGAGTGTTTATTTATTCCATTACATGTTTTAAATTTTAATTTCAATCTAAATCATATTTATTTCTATTTTTTATCTTCCTTCAACTATGTTTGGGTAGTTTTAGAACTCATAAGAACTATCATTTTGGGTCAAGCAATAATCAATCTTACTTAAATTATGGTGTGACGGATATTGTATAAATACTTAAGCTATTATGCAATACTATATATAGATTTGGCTTCCACATACCTCAAGATATATCAAAATAACTAGGGTTTTTTTTAGCCAATAGGAATCCTTTTAACCATTTGATTTTATAGTGCACTAGTAAGCAGTCAACCCTTATAAGTTAATTTCAACATACCTCATAGATAAGATAGCATGGCTATTGGATCGAGTAATCCTACGTATTAAGTTTCATTTTTGATTTGTTCACTAGTTACACCTATGATCAGTATATCTTAAAGTCTACAAGTAAAACTCTTCCAACTTAATGATACCTTATTGCTTTGATAATTTTTCTAAAAATTAGTTAAATTTTTATTTTAATTAATTTCTAGACTATATTGGCTATCTTGATACCATTTTTTTTGTCTTTAACAATTGCATCAACCACCTTCGTTTAAGATTGAGTGTCATTCTAACTATATCAACTAGGTTGATATAATTCAGTGCTATTAGTCTATTTCCAACTATATTGGATAGCATGATACAATTCACTCTATCTTTAATTTCACTAGCTAGCTTGATATAGTTTTATCCTTATTTACAACTAAAATGATCAACCCAATATAATTTTATCCTTCTTTTGAATTGCATCAATTAGCCCATACAATCCTATCCTTCTTGAAAAATGAATAGCTAACTTGATATAATTTTGAGTTTATTTTAAAACTACATGGGGTAGTATGATACAATTTTATATCTCATATTTTAGTTTTTAAACATATCAACCAACCCAATATAGTCTATTTTTATCAATACTATGCAATAAACTACATTGACCAACTTGATATAGTTGTTTTTTCTTTCACCATGGAACATATCTTGGACTGATCTGAAGAGAAAACCTACCGAAATTTTCAAGGATTATATAATAATTTTAATTTTATGTAACTAATTAATACTAAAAAATTATCTAATCTAATAAAATTTTATATGTCCTATTTTAGTTTAGAACTATATTGGCCAACCCAATATACTTTATTTTTAACATTCCTATGTAATAAACTACATTGAACAACTTTTTATAGTCAATATTTTAATATTTTTCCATGGAACACATCTTAGACCAATTTAAAGAGAAAACCCACCATAATTTTCAAGGATTATATAACAATTCTAATACTATGGAAATAATTAATACTAAAAAATTATTGATTGAAAGCTTAATGGTAAGAAAAATCAATAAACCATGTTTACCTGTGTAGAAATAAAGAATAGATTATCAAGTTGTAAATAATAAATGATGGGAAAAATTTATAAATTGAAAATAAGAATAAACAAACTTATAATGAGACCATAAGTGATATTTATTTATTCACACAAATGGCCTATTTCTCTTTCTCCTTATATTAGCCTATAAAAGCTTTTCAACTTCTTCATCGACTCTTTTTTTCCAATGACTCTTTGACTCATTGATATCTCATATATCTATTTTTTATTTTATTAAAATTAATAACAAGTAAATTTACCCTTGATAACACTCACCTAGACTCAAATACGTGTCTCATCTTGAGACACTCAAAGGCCCTAAAATTCTAGTTTTTACAATTTTCTTCAACTATAAAATCATTTAAGACAACTAAACTACTCCTACTCTCCATGAACTTTTATTGGATTCCTTGATCTTCTACACTACCTATCTATTACAACCTCAAAATTCATTTCTAATATTACAAAACTATAAATACTTCACGACTTTTAAAAATTGAACCACCTATTACATGAAAATTGGTATCTTTCAAAACATTAAAGGAAATTCTTCTTTTGTAGTCAAAATAAACATACTAACTTTATTAGTGAGTTGAATCACACTTAAATCAAAAATAAAATATGATAAATTTGAAAACTTGAATTCCACCACTTGTATTGCTCTTCTGTATAGTCCCCATTTTGCCAACCAAACCATTTTTTTTGTAGTAAGTTATTAGTCTACTTATTTTTACTTTATGTTAGAGCATTTAATTCTAAATGTGATTAATTAGACCTT